>JARQWA010000046.1:0-192002 GCA_030294605.1 Ambrosiella beaveri
TGGGGGGGTAGGGAGGGGGTAGGGATTTCGGAGACGGCGACGAGGTGGGCGAGGGGGTTGAAAGGGGGGCGGAAGGAGGGGGGGGCCGTGGGGGGTTGAAAGGGGTGTGGGAAGATGGGGAAGGTGCCGAGGGAAGGCATCTTGGTGGGTTTTCGGGGGCGGAAGATGTGGACGGGGGGGTTTACTAGCTCGTGGTGGTGATTGTCTGCTTTTCGTTCGTCGTCGGAACTAGGAAGGGATATCGTTGCATCTGGGTCGCTGTCCTCTGGGTCTGGGTCGTCAACTGGCCATGATCCATTTGACTCAGTAACTGACGACTCGCTGTCGTTCTCGGAAGGCGGGATTGAAATTGTTTCATTGGAGTCGACGATTGAGATAGCATCAGCATTGATGTGAGGTGTGTTGAGGGGACGCAGGGTCGGGCGAACAATGCGAAGGGGCGAGGGATGAGGGGATATCCGCTGTTTTTTAGATGGCGGAGTACATGAGGGGTTGTTGCGGGGGGTGTTATAGGTGTCAGTGGTGACGATTGAGAAGAATGAGCGTTTCTTGGTAATGGGGTGGGAAAGACTGAGAGACGACATGATAGAGATTGAAGCAGGAACTGTGAAATGTTAGATCAAGGATATCACGATGATTGAAAATAGGCGAGTGCTTGAAGTGAGATAAACTTACTCTAGGCAGTCAATAACTAGAAGCTAAATCATGCAGATGTTTGTTTTCGAGGTATCACTCCTGTATCTTCACCAAAGAGAAACACCATGAGAAAATTCGAAAACTTCGTCATTGCAGAATTTTACAACCTCTCTTTTCTTGTTTTAAGATTGGACGGTATCGTAGCTACCTCTTTCGTCGTTACTTCCCTCCAGCGACAAAGTGAGGATGACAAAGCGATTCAGTTTTTTACCGACATGTTTTGTGCGTTGAGTTGATTGCTTAATTTGGCAAGAAGCCATGGATGGAATTGGTAGGTTAAAACCCTAAGAAATCCATTTTGAGGCCATGATACTTGGGTAAAGTCTAGATGCGGCAAAAAAGATTAAGGCCCTGAATACATTAAAGGATTATACTCTTGCTTAAATGCAGATCTAGCGCGGTCGTAGTGTGGGATGTTGAAGACACTAAGCAAGCTCAGCTTTATTTCACAATTGGAAATGGACACATGTGAATAACAAAAAAAAGTCAGCTCATAGCCACTGCGGCATGCCATCGAACCACACCAAGAAAACCTTCACTATCATTACCTCTCCCATCCACACAGCAAAACCCACTAATTCCAACTCGTTCCTAACCACTAAACCCCAAACATCACGACATCGACATTTCCTCCGTAAATCATCAATCAATAGTCACCATCAAATCCCACGTTACACATGCATATTAAAAAATACGATCCCTCCATCACTAAGGACATGTCGTTTCCACCCACTCATAAGTGCATGGATCCCCCCTCCATTCTATCCCTTTTGGGGCGGCTTTTTTTCCTCCTCCCTTTTCCCTGCTTTCCTTTGTCCTGTAACTTAAGCGGGTATTACCGACCAATTAAAGGCTATCATCTCCATCGAGTTTTGGGAAATAAGGAAGGGAGAAGTGAAATTTTTGACAGATGGTGACAGGTAGGGGATTTTCCATTTTGGGAACTTACACAGATTTACATTTTATATCAAGGAAGGGGGAGAAGAAAAAAGAAGGACGGAGAAATGATGGCGATATGTAGGGGTTAGCAGTCAATCAGTCTCGAGGTCCAAAGTCCCAAGTCAGTCAGTTTTTCAAGTTCAAAGTATGACTGAGTTTTTAATGAGTTTCAATTCCATTTTCCCAAGCCAAGTCGTGTACGTACTGGATGTCTGAGTATCCCAATCCTCATCATCCTCCTATAAAGCCGGAAAATCCTTCTGCGGCTTCTCATCAATTCCAAGCACTACCGTCTAAGTCTGGTGCAACCCCATCCCTTTCACCGCATCCTCGCACTACCTCAACTGGCACGGTGCAAAGTCCAGCTCCCCCTGTTCCGGATACTTCCGCCGGGTCTTGGCCAACCGCCGGATAGAGTTCCCGTACACCTCCAGGCAGGCCACCGTCAGCTTGATACGGTGTACCATATCGACAATCATTGGCGCCGTCACTTCATTCCGGCGGCCGCGTCGGAGATGCTCGGGTTCCCGGAGTCCAAGTGCTCTAGCTCGCGTCATATTATTTCATCGTGGTGCATTTCGGCAAATTACATCCACTCGGGGCTACTATCAATTTCCAGAAAACTATACGGGCCCTCTATCTGGCCCGTAGTGTGGTGCGCGCGGAATATAGCAGTGGTGGTATTGTTGTGTCGGAAATTGCCGCGCTGGATCGTCTGCGGGTAGTTGCAGGCCGGGTAGGTGGGGTCTCCCTCGGCAAAGCAGCGGCCGTTTTCAATGGCCAGGTTCAGGAATTGCCGGTCGTAGACGAAGCGATCAATCAGCGTAGGGGAGATCAGGCGCACGAGAATGTTGGGGTCCTGATCCCAGGCGAAATCTGCGATGACTATAGGGATGTAGGGGACGAGGGTTTTTAGAGTTAGCATGGTTAAAGAAAATGGAATTGGGAAGAAGACTGAGGAGACTTCACTTACTCTTGTAATCGCGGAGCACCCAGTTGCAAACGTCGACCTCAATGGAAACTCCAATGGGCATCGTGTGGCTGCAGCACTTGCTCTTAGTAGCCTCGAGGTTCTTCTTAACCTGCTCAGCCTCCATCAACTTGTCACCGCGGCCACTAAGAGCCTCGATGCGCAGCGCCCACATCTTCTCCATCCCCACGCGGATCTCAGAGGTGATATTTTTGTGATGGGAATCTTCGTGCAAGATCCACTTCAGGAACTTGAGCAAGCTCACAAAGGCCACTCTGGTCTGGAGGTTCCAGACCATGCGGAGCGCTGGGAGGTACCATTCCAGGAGGACGTCATCGTGGGAAACGAGATCCTTGAACTTGATAGAGGCCATGTCCCGCTTGTGGCTGTTGGTGAGGCTGATGCTGGTAAGGAGGTCGCGGTCGAAGGACAGGTTGGTAGCCAGAAGGCGAAGGGAGAGGAGATGGCTGTTGAGGCTCTTGTAGATATTGCAGATGTCGTAGAGGTCGTAGGAATGTTCGAGATTGGCGTGTAAATCCTGGATGCGGAGGAGGATGACCTCGGCGGCAGTCATGAGGGACTGATGATACTCTCTAACTATGCAGTACTTCTGAAGAACACGGACAACAGAGGCCCAAAGGGTTTCAGAGGTAATAAGGCCTTTCATAGTTTGGTAGACCTGCTGGTGGCCCTTTTCGTCATCAAGGATGTTCAAACGTGTCAGCAGGATGTAAGCTTCTTCCTGAATCTTGGATATTCATTGGATCGCACGATCGAGGGTGGGTAAATGCCACATGTAAAAAGGTGCTCCGGTTTGAGGGTTCCATTAGATGTATTTGAACGGCATCAAGTTGGACGGCACAGACCCAGCACTCTTGTAAGTTATGGGTTCAATAGGTAGTACTAAGGCAGTTGAAAATATTTGACTTGTCGCTGGTATCATAACCAAAAAAGGTACTTGGAACCCCCCACAGATCTTGGAGACGCTTCATAATGTAGGTCGCATTGGGGTCGAGGGGTAAAGCCTTGCCAAATGGAATGAATTATAGAGGTATGAAATTTATGGTGGCCTGGAGGCGTCGGTGAATGAAGTTAGGATAAGACTTCTATCCAGTCAAGTTTAACATATGCACATACCATAGAAAGAAAAGGTGTTTTCAATTTCACACTGATGGCAATCTGACAGAGGGTGTTGATGGAAATCTAGAAAGGTATGTCACAATCTTCAAATTATTTCGTGTGCGTTCGCCAAGTGGGGGGCAGCATTTCCGATTTGTGCATCTTGATGCTTGTAAGCAATTTCCAAATACAGCGAACTTGAACTGCGGATCTCTCAATAGAAACCATTGTCAATTTTCACGTGACTTAGGTACCAACTAGTTGACGAACGGAGCTTCTTCATTCTACTATCAAACTACATTGCGGGGCTCTGTTCTTCACAGATCAAATAATCAGGCTGATACTTTGTTGTTCTTTGGCTGCGTACCCGTCACTGAATTCCCTTACGCGAAACCCTCTACCAGAAGATTCCACTTCTCCACTTCATCCAGCTTCTCACCAATTCCAACCTCGGTGTACCAACTAGAGAATCCCGTCATGAAATCGTCCATCGCCAACCACACCTCCTTTCCTCCTTCTGGCCAACCCGGTGGTCCGTATTCCTCAAATGAATTTGCGTAGACTAAGAACCTGCCAGCAGCCCGGATGGTCTCTAAGAGCAACGAAATCGCCTTTGTGACAGTAGAAGTGACATACTTCAAGTCATGCTTGAGGGCCTCACCGCGAATGTACCCCTTGACAGTCTCCGCCGTTGATTTTCTCGATGGAAGTGATAACAGAACTTCGGTCCGACGCTTAAGGGCATGCACAGGCACCCGCTGCATTGGGTGGTGGATGGAACATTCCAACTCCGGCTCTTCCAGAGTATAGTTCTTGATGCTGCCTGACTTTCGCATCTCCAATACTACTTTCTCACAAGCTTCCCGCAGCTTCTCGCCGTTATTCCAGTGGTCAAAGACGCAAGACAAATCTCCAAACTTGACAATGGGCTTCCAGCCCTTGAGGAAAGTGCCATGCTGGGCCAGACGTATTAGTGCTGTCCGAAATGTCTCCTGAAAGTCTCCGAGAACCTTGACAATCTCTCCGATCAGCATCATGTTCAATTGCGTCTCTCGCATAATCCGAGCCATTGCCTCCCAGATTTTGACATTGTGAAGGATACTCTGAACAAGCTTTAGATTCTGTGTCATTTCCTTTTCCGATTTCGGTTCCCTCTTAATCTTCGCTCTGTGGGTTTCGAGTTTTTTGGCGGCGCTGGTCAAAGCATCGATGGAATCCTGGAGCATGGGAAGAGGATGTTTCTCAAAAGGCCCTTCGTTCTGAGGGCGATAATAGGGCAGAATGTATGGTACAATTGACGAAGGCTCTCTAGATGCCATGTAGTATTCTGGCATGAGGTTGTAAACCACGTGACGCGGTGGGGCATTAGGGGGCAGGATTGAGGAAAACAGCGAGTTCCAGTTTTCGTGGCCACACGGGTTCGTATAACGACATGCGCAGCAGTGGCCAGTATGAGCAGGCTTCGGGGGATCAGGCTTGGGTAAAGCACTCACGGTACTAAGTGAAGGCACCCCCTGCGACTCATCATCCGAGACTAAGTGCTCATGGCAGGTATGCACCAGTCCAGTGACGCTGGGAATGGCGAAATCAGGCATGGGGAATGCCTCATGAAAAGCATGAATGTGGTGATCGTGGCTGTAGTGAGCTTCGGGATCGACAACGTGGACGTTGTTAGGGGCTATTTGGTGCATGCTCATCATCTTGACTTGCTGGGCTGCCGACATGAGTACGGCGTCAAGATCTTTGGGGTTCAAACGATCCATGGAGTCGGTGACGCTCTTCCCGCATTTTCGAAGGGTGGCCTTCAACCGTTCCTTAGTCGCAGTGTCAACATCGGCCATTGTCGGTAGCAGTTATCGTTGGGTAGTGTTAGGTTTAAGGGTCGCAAAAGTGATAGCAAAAGATCGTTGAACTGGTAGATTAGTTGCGTGGAGGAAAAAGAATTGACCAACCTGAAAAAATAAGAGAATTCTATCAAACTCTTATGTGGGAACAGTTTCTTTGTTAGAATTCTGGGCAAAACTTGTCTCTCTTTGTAGACCTAACCCCTGTCTTCGTGAATTTGGCTGGATTAGATCCAACAGCATACTATGCAAGGGATAGCTAGGGTTACAATGACATACCGGATTTAGACCATGTCAGGCCGTCAAAGAAAATCAGCCTCGGAATTATTATCACATCAATCACAGGCTCGTATGATCGCCTTCTGCATTCTCATGAATTACCGCGACCACATCGGACATTGTCAACAGGATGTCCCCTCGGGTGGGACAACACTTAGATCCAAATTCGGAAATTTTCTTTCCTTATTCATCATAAATCCCTGCCGTACGCCCCACTCATCTCCATGAGGATAACCCACAAATAACCACATACATCGTCGCCATGCACACAGTTTCAGTCAATCGAGCATCGGTCACGTAAGGCTCGTGAAATATGGCCGTTAGTAATGTTGCACACGGATCATGGGCGTTGGACGAGGTGTCTAACAGCAGAAGTACGTGCAGGATTCCTTCTTTCAAGTTAGGTATCGATAAATGGGGCATGGTGGAACAATGATAAATTAGGTTAGGTGTCTGATATGAATCGTGATATGATGGACCCTGGCCATCTATTCGTTCATTGATTTTGTATTCTGAAGGGGATTGATTCACGGTTGATCACAAGGCCATGTCCGACGAGGTACTTTGCCATCAAAGAGATTGCACCATCTACAAAGTACCCGGCAGTTATGTTGAATCAAGAGCATGTGAATATGTTGTATCTTCAGAGCTGTGTGTGACAAATGTGATGTTGCTTTGTCTGAATACGCAAATCAATAATTCTGAAAATAGACGTGCATCCGATGATGAACGAGCTGCTCTGTTGGGCTTAAATGGCGATCGATTGACACGAGTAAATAACCCTAAATGTTAACAAGGGGATAGCAGCAAAAAAACATTATTGCAACCAATTTCAACTGGGCCAAGCTTCGCAAGATATGTGCAGACCCAAACAACAGCTAAGCACCACCAAATGAGCTTGATTTTTTCATACCGGGCGTTAATAGTCCCCATGCATGATCCTGGTACTAAAATTATACACAAGAGGGTCCAAAAGTCTGCATTGTGCTGTTAGACGACTAGTGCCACTAACTCACGACCGAATGCTCCCTTAACACCCTGTAGAAACCAGACCTCATCCGCCATGCCTTGTGTTCTATGAATCTACACCGTTGATACGAAAACCTAGTGACCATTGCCCTGCTCTTTACGACTTCATTTATACCGAAAACGAATCACACAACGCACGGTGCTCAGGAACTATTAGTAGACTCAGGACTAAGAACAACTGGAAAGCAACACTGTATTTTCTATTTTATAACGATACCCCGCTATAATATCAAACATCCACCCAATTGAAATGGAGCGATAATATCATAGTCTGAAGAATGTCTTTGTGCATGCTCTGGAACCACTGAGTCATGCTTGAGATATGCACTGAGAGCTCCGAATGCCTGAGAACTGCATCCTTCACAAAGCTACTATCAGATCCAAACTTTGGGCGTGTTGCGCACATCGTTGTCGCAATCGACACATATTGAGAACAATAGACAAGCACAACATTGTAGGTCAACCACAGTGAAAAGAATGCCTTTATCAACACCCGTTCAAGTTCCTTCAAGTCCTTCTCAATCAACCCTCTGTCAATGTATCCTTTCAGCTTCTCGACTCGCTTGTTGATTTGAGAACCCCTCATGGTATTGACGCGCTTCATGGGAGACTTGATTGGGATCAAAGCAGATGCATTGGTGAGAGTCTGCTCAGATTTACCATCCAATACCTGACAGCCTGTTCTGTGTGTTTCTGTCAACTTTTCCTGCACGCCATCAATGAATACATTGGAAAAGTCCCAGTTCTCACTTTGTGGAATACGAGTAGTACGCTGCTTGCGAGTATTAAGCCATAGAGTGTCATCAGGATACTTGCGTAGAACATGTTTGCATGTATCGTCAAACATATCCCACCATTGCTTCTCACGGGCCAGTACAGTATTGACATAATTTTGCGTAACTATGCAATGGCGCATGATAATGATTAAGCTCATGTTGGATTCATCATTCTTCTAGAATCCCTAAAAGAGCAGCATGATGCTTGGCTTAAAGCTAGGCTTGACCTGGAGTTGTTGAATCAACCTCTTCAAGGCATCAATCATTTTAGAAATATGTTTGAGTGCTTCACCAAACTCCGGAAGCTGGCGGTTATGAAAACGCTGCGTGAAGCGGATGTCTCTCCAGGGAAGCTTCCTTTTCTTGCCTATGGGGGTATCTGCGATTCGTTCGTACTAGGAAGAAAAGTCTTGTACCATGTCGAGAGCTGAGAACGGAGCAATGACGCGAAAGATTTCCCCAGAAACACGCTGGTTCGTCTTAGTCAACAGTTCTGCAACTTGCGTTTTAGCACCAAGGGATTGTCTATTCTTCTGTGATGGAGTTTGGTGACTCTTGTCAGGACGGGGTGCCTTAGTTGAATTGGGCATGAATTTGAATGTCAGCTGTGAGCTTGCAACCAGGACAAGAGCCTTCATTATGAGACACGAGTGAGGTTAAGAGTGTAGATATCGTTGATTTAAGTGAATAACTGTAGCCAAGTATGGTTAGACCGACCGGGCAATTAAAATTGGATGTTGATCACTACTTACGAAGTTAAACCTGCAGTATGAGTATGAAGAGAAACTCCATAGGAAAGCGAGATCGATAGTAGAATGGTTCTGGTAAGAATACCAAAATCTTCGGTGTATACTTGATGAACCAGATGCGGTGGGGGTTGATAATCATGACGAATGTTGTTGGAAATACTTTTGGTCTGTTGACACCGAGCTGTCAAAAATAGCTATAAACATTACTTTCCGTGACTTCCTAAAGCGGACCTACAACTACTACCACGTGACCTGTAACAACGTTGCACCATGGTCCATCTCACAGAAGCAAGCAAACCGAAAACTTGAGCTGATGTAGAGCGATTTTACTCAGTTTGAAAGGTATCTCATTTACGTTACATGCTATTAAGTCCTGGGGTTTTTAAAGCGTGGGAGGCCACCCTCCTGACTACGCTCCACGAATTTCTTGCGGCGAGCCGCCTTCTCATTAAGTGCATATTTCTTGTCCGCAGCGCTCCAAAGGTTGTGCGGTACTTGCACCATGTTAACATCCCGGTCATATTTATCAGCCAGGAGCTCTTCAAGGGCATCTTGAAATAGATCCTCCACCATCAGAACATTGTCAAAAAGCACACCCACAAAGATTCTCATATTGAATCGATCGGCCACAATGCCATGAACAAATATCTTGACAACTGCGAAGATTTCCCGTCTAGCATCAAATGCGTTCTTGATACCCATGAGCACACGGGACATCGTGAGATCCTGCATATTTTGAATGTACGTCATTGCCAATTTATCGTTGATCGTACTGATCCAGTTTGGTTCGGAAACCATAGTGTTTTCTTCTTTAGCAGCATTCATCAACTCATTATGGAGACTAAATGATTGAGCATGTATGAAGCTTTTGCTTTTACCAAAGGGGCAACCCTTCAGGTGATGGTAGCGACGATCGGCGCCCATGAGATGGCCAAGCTCATTGCGTTCCGCGGCAAAATCATAGAGCACCGTGTAATTTCGGTCTCTCTCTGTCCCTCCGGGTTGACGAGGAGCTTTTACAATATGATACTCGGACTAGTTGTGGGGAAGAAACTGCATATCAATGGGCTTGTTGAAACGATCATGGAGCTTAGGATTATAGATGTCCGAAGTTTTATCATACTGATTACAGAGGTCTTCGCCAGACTCGTTCACAATTGCATGCTCAGAAAGGATTTCCATTATGGAAAGACGGGACAAATCGGTGTCGAAGGGATGGCCAGAAATGTTGGCCTTCTCGAAAAGTTGACGAATAGACAGAACCCATCTACTCAAGAAGCAAGCGTCACGGTACACATCCATCATCTTACTAAGTATCTCATTAGCCAACGTGGCAACGCTCTTGATGATGTGAGCTTGGTCTGTACGAGATACATTGTAAACAGAAGCAGAGGATTCCGACGAAACCTGCGTTGCGGCATGAACCAAGAAGGCGTTTCTGAGAATGCCACGGCGCGCGGCATTGGGTCTCATGAAAGCCAAAAACTTGTCCGTATTGAATATGGGAATACCGCGATCAGGTTCACCGTCTACACGGGGATCATCATGCTCTCCAAGTTCTGGGAGTAGGTTCTGAGGCTTGGTAATGCGTTCGATCAAGTCATATGTGTTACTCTTCCCAGGGTTACCAGGGCAGGACGACTAGGTGGTATCGGGAGTATCATTGCTAGGAAAAGGATCATTTGACTGAGAATTACCATTATTAGCCTGCAGCTTCCTCTTGTCTGGCACTTCCATGGTAGGATCAGGAGATTCCTTCATGTTGCCGTACAATAAAGTTCCCTAACGGGTTAGTCAGTTGTTACTGTGGCATTAGTAGTTATTTTGATTGCAGACTTACAGGCTCCGGATGATTGTCAATCTTGATACTTGATGAAAGAATGAGTTGGCCTGTTAATTGGCAAATGGAAAGAAAAAGCTCGAATAGCCTGAATATGTGGAGAGTAGGGCTACCAACGTCCCGAGTTTGCAGGAAGTATCACCAGGATTAACACCTTAGGGCTTTGAGATAAATCTCACCTCCTAGTTCCAAAGAAAGCAATCACGCAAAATCAAATATCAGGGAGCATGGAAATATTGTATCCTTTTGTTTCAATGTTCGTACCAACATCTTTGAAGTTCGACTGCGAAGAGAGGCACCAACGATGTCTTTCGATCCTAACAATTCACATGTCCACTATCAATGGAGCACTCCAACCAGTCTTCAATTTATGTTCCCGAATTTTTTATTTGCTAATAGTAATATAGACGATCTACGTGTCAGGATATCCGGACATATTCTCTGGACTACCATCGCATTGCGCCGCGAGCATCATCAATTAACGATAAACATGGAGGACTTTGAGACCACTCACATGAAAGATTCCGTCAACGACAACTTTACCATGCAACTGTTAACCACAGAGCAGAAACCCCAAGAAAAGAGCCTGGCTGTCTTCTAGAACCGTGAGGCATTTCCTGAAAAGATTGATGGTATTAGCTACCGACTGCCGGAGAGAGTTCATTGCCAGTTCTGAGGGCCTCGGTATAAGACTACTTGTGAGTATTAGATTACCACAGTAAGTTTAAAGGTCCTCGGAGAGTCTGAGGTGACGAATCAAGCCAGAACTAACACGTTACAAATACCGTGACCAGTAATCCTGTGTGGTGTCTATCTGCCTCACTGATCCCAATATTCGCCGGGCCTTGCAACAGACACACGTTGTTCAGTCTTTGCTATGCTTTCGGTAGATGTACCGCAATAAACACACCAGAATTCATTCCCATTCAACAATAAGATGTTTAGTCGACCACTATTGTGCTATCAACAATTAAGACATGATGTTCCTGCCTTCGAAGACAAAAATCAAGAAATAAATCCTTAATGGGTTAACCGACCGTATAAGATAATAATTTGTCAATCAATGGTTCGCTCCCATGTTTCTTAACTTGGCCATAAGTGGCTTATGACCAATGGCGATGACTTGCAAATTGATTTTGATATCTTTCACGCCGACGGATTTGTTTCCCAAAAGTCAGACTCTCGGTGAAATAGTTTCATCGCAAGTCGAGCCCTGATATTGTCGTTTGTGTTTATCCTCAGCATACATTGAATTTGACACCTAATACATTTGGAAATTTCAGATGAACTGCCACTGACGGCTAACAATAAGGTTTTATGATCAACAACTCAGGAGCCTTCCATGGACCTCACAATTACATTCCAATCAACTCAAATGCTCTCCTGCATCACACTCTCAGACAACAAGAATAATTTCCAAGGTTAGTTCTGCCCCCCATGTTTACCATAGGATGAGTTTGCTGACGAATGAGCAGTTGCTGCATCAGATTTGAAAACGGGTCAACCCTCTGACTATGAGCTGCCACCCAGAAAGTGTAATACTCGACTCTCGAACACCAGATGACCTGGAGATTGTATTTGAAGATCCATCACCAGAATATAACACGACCCTGGCCACAACAGACGATAGAAAAGAGATCGAGATGCCTCGTGAATTTCAGTTCGTACACGTTCCATTTCTGCTGGAGCACATCAAGTCCGAGTCCGATCCCTCCTCTGAAGCAGATTTTGATAGCAATTATGAGAATGAGACTGAGTCCGGCTGATCTGAGTAATAATGGCGTGTCGGAGGAAGGTTTGTGTTGATACAATGGTAATGAGAGGATTATCGAGGACTAGAGCCCAGAGAGCTAGTCGTTTCCTCCAACAATTATTAATAATATATCACTTGATCACCTAAGATACAAAGCTAGAAATCTCATATTTTGGATGTTCAGTAATAACCTTGAGCACAGATTTGAAAAATATGTCCTGCAAAAGTCAGTACATAATAACACGGAAGCCTGAGATATCTTGAGTCTATCCCACATTAAATATCAATCGTTTTCATCACCCCTTGTAATCAATGGGGCATATTGTTGTCCATCAAAGACAATAGTCACTAGTCTTTCAATATTTGCCTGTTCCAAATCACCAAAAGACCTTAGATTTATGAATTTGTTAGGGTTTGTGATGTCTCACCACTATGTACAGAAATGATGGGTTAAGTTGCCTGGCTTGGCGTGGTGCAGGTGGGGCTTGAAATCTTTCGGAAATTAATTGATGCATCTGGTGGAGAATAAATTAAGGTTGATGTGCACTTCACCTGCACTCCGTGAAGGTGAGGGATGCACCGTGGGGGCAAAGTGGGGGATGGAGGGGCTATCATCCGAAATGGCCAACATACCGGCCCCGCCGACTGCGACCGTGATTTTGCTGGATTCCTCGCAGCTGAAACCCAGACTTAACTGTTTGCAGTCAACCGATAATCCTTGACAGCCGTACCAGTGCATAAGATGTGTCTAGGGTCTGCTTGTCCTAGGGTTGATAGCTGAGGGCGCTACAGGCATTATGCCATTACCCTCGCGCAGAATTTACCAATGATTCAGAGAATTATGTACTTGGATATAGTGTTCTGCTCATAGAGAGGATTGGGGTGCGATCTTGTTACCATCGTCACCCTGCCTACCGGATGAATCCCGACACCTCATAACAGCTCCTCTCCTCTACTCACTGTTACACAAGCAACAGCTGGTTGACGACAACAACAACGACAACGATCACGATTACAATCACATTGGCCCCGCCAAATTAGCGACCGCTTTCTTCGACTCCTCCACGCTCTCCGCAGAAAAACCATGTACCCCACCAGTCACATTCGGAAACGCCGCGCTTCATCATCTCCCGACCAGTCCTATCCCCGGACTCGACCCCCACCGGCGTCCCCCATACACTCACCGTCACCACAAAAGTCGCCATTTTCTCCACCATCGCCAAATCCCCATTCATCTTCGGATTTGGAGTCACTAGAATCAGAACCGGACTCTCCAGGCTTGCCAATCATCGAGACAGACGTGAAATATGCGCCGAAGCTCCGGGGGCGACCGCTAGGTGCGGTTATGTGGCCTGTGGTCCCATTAGAGGAGACAAATGATGCAGCTTGTTATGAACGATGTGACTGGAGTCCCGCAGTTTCGTTGGAGCTGTGGAGACAATGGGAGGGAGTTCCCGGGCGGACTCCAGGGGTGCCTGCTTGGATCGGGGAACCGGTAGTAGGTGTTGATCCCACAATGTTGACACTGCTGAAAGGCGTGGGGCTGTTTCCAAGTACTACTATGTTGCCTGCTGTTCTCGGTGAGCATGACGAGCAATGTCTTGAACGTCTGATGGACATGTACAAGAAGCGGGGGTATCTGAGTCATGGCATCTCTTACATGACAGGGCAGTTGAGGTTGATGGCTGCGGATATTGAAAAGCGAAGTCTCGAAATTGAATCCCAAAAGCTGTCGGTCGATTTATCTCTCGAGACTGCGAACCCAAGCAAGGGGTACTGGTTCTGCTCGGACGAGCCTGGTTTCATGTTCAACATTGTCGATCATGCCAATTCTGGTCCAGAGCCATCAAGTCCCTTTCCTATAACCATAGAAGCAAGAGATCTTCCACAAAGTGTTTTGGCATTCAACGTAGCTTCATCTATGATATCTTCTGGATCACAAGATGATATCCACTCAGCAATCACCTCTGTCATCACCAACTCCCATTTTCATCGTGGAATATGCCATACATTAACGGGCCCTCTACACGGTATGACTCAACTTGCCGAGCATGCCTCCCGGCTACAAGACCTGGTGACTTTAATTATGGAAGCCCAGATCGATTTTATGACAGAAGGATGGTCCAATACTGCAGTCTCTCGACTCGGAGACCTCGTCCGTCTGGTCGATCTGGTAAGCAGAAGGTTTGCTATTACTCGTAAGCTCTGTCAAGCCATCTGTCAGATCACGACCGAACTCAGCACTGAGATACAAGACGATTTGGGTTCAGACTCTAGCATGGACAGCGATGATTCGACGCCTGAAATCGTGGATGTCTGTGAGGCCCCTCAGACCCGCAAAATTCTGGCCGTCATGAAAGCCTCAGATATTGCCAACGCCAGTGACTTTCTGCGCGCTATGCAGCAGTCTGGCGATGTTACCCAACGCTCCCTTGGCTTTCTGCTTTCTAAGATGAATGCTGTCGGACAATTTCACTCGCCAAACTTGCCGTCGACTGAGATGATTTCAAAACTTCACGGAATATCCGAAACCTTCATAAAAGCTATGCCCACTATATTTGCCCAACAAAATAGCCTCTTGCAACTGCGCTCGGAGCTTCGAAAATACATGAACAATCAAGGATTCCTTGACGGACTGATGGCCAGCGCATTCCTCGTTATGATGTCCTGGAAGTCGACGTTTGTAGAGGCCCGGGCAGTCTTTGTATTGTGGGAAATTTGGCTTAACATTCAGAGATCAACCTCAGTTGATATGCCTATAGTAATCATCCGGTTGTACGAAACGGGAAGGGCTTTTGTAGATGAAGTTGGAGTCGTGGTTGATGCACTGTGGCAAGGAGTAGACGATGTTTAATTATTTAATTGGGGATATCAGATCTTGAAAAGTTATTTTCTGTTATATAGACTTAGAACTCGCGCCAGGACTTGGGAATATATTGATTTTTGATTTTATTTCATTGTACTTCAATCTTGTGATGCTGAAGAAAGTTGCCCAGATGAGATTTCTAAAATTCAATAGTGTGCAGTACTTTAAAAATCCATATTGTACAAGTAATCGAAAAAGATGCTAATTTATAAGAACAGCCAGCCGTGTGGCCCGACGGCAAGGTGTTTAACTACGAATCGAAAGATTTTAGGTTCGAACCCCATCGTGGTTAGGTGAAAAAAAAAGCTCTGGTTCTTGTTCTTTTTTGGCAGGCTTATTTTATGTTTAGTGTTTTGCAAAATATTGACAAGCTGTAGGGTTGTATCAGGGTTAGAATAAAATAGAGTTGTCTTGATGACCTCATTGAGCTATTGGCATTGACGGCCGTAAGCTGCAATCTCCAAGACAATGTGATGAAAAGCTGTTTTGTTTCATAGAAAACTGAAGCTACGAAATCTGAGTGTAACATGACGAAACTCTTTATGATGTTTGTGGAAAAGCGGCACGCGACGGGAACAGAAAACAGCCCTGAACGTCATACACAAGCAATTGGATTCCGCCGACCTAGGGTGATCTGCAAAGAGACAAGAGGAAGATGATGGACTTGGCTAGAACATGTGATGCGGAAGAAGATGTGGCCAGGGCATTGTTGGTATGGGGGGTCAATCTGAAGAGATGAAAAGATATGGATGCGGGTAACGGATACAGGGGAGATATTTTTGGTTGAAGTTGGTGGGTTGCATATGAAAAACATAAGTTGAGTTTACCTGTATGGGATTCTGCGTGCTTAAGGTTATTCAGACTCAGAGGACATTGACTGCATTTCTAGAATGATCGAACAATACATCAGTGGTCGTAGGGGTCGTCATGAGATATATTTAGTGACCATACCGAGAAAGCTGGAGAACTTGAGCTGTAGCTGCAGAAAAGTGACAATACATCATATACTGATCCCAAAGTTCCTACACAGCGAGCACGGGATCCCTGGTCTCGCTTTCATCACACAGAGCTGATTAGTGAAGCTGGGATTCAGGAAGTTGTGATCCTAGTATAGCGGCCTGAGACAATCATAGAAAAACATGTGAAGTTTGATGTGGCAAAAGCATCATGTTGTTCGGGTGTGGAAGATGACTCGGCATTACATATTGGGGGCAGAATTTCTGTTTGTTAGAAGTGTGAAGATGACGAAGGGTTGCAAAATAGAGAACTGGGGTAGGCCTGTATGGGTTAAAGTGGTACTTATTTAGACAGGCATGGAGGGGCCTGGCAATCAAGTACTCTACAAACAGGCCTAGGGCTGCAGGGTTAGTTATACATCCGTAACAGGGAATTCCTGGCTTGATGATGGCATAAATAATTGCATATCACTATGATTGATATTCGGAGAAACGGGGAATCCGGAGGGGGTAATGCGGTCCCGATGAAATATATATTGATATATAAATATGTAGGTCCAGTTAATGACTTGAGTAGTTGTGAATTTGTGTTTTACTCTCATATGTTCATTTTCAACCCGATTTTTGGCCGTCCACCTGAATCGTGACTTTTTGTAATAATCACCAACTATCAACATTTTTTTTTAAGCAAGGACGCACAGTGCTTCCTACTTCGTTTTCGTATTTTGGACTTACAAGCTTTACATACTCGTGTTCTTGTTCACGGTACCTTCCGCTGAACTCTATTGTGGACATAGCAAGTACTTCATTGAGATCCCTTGAGCACCTGCATGATCTATCACTCGCAACTACCGTATTAAGACACGCCTGTACTTTCCTTCCATTCCCTTACCATGACTTTGCAACTGCGGAATTCCCTGAATTTGAGGCCGAAGAACAGTGCTACCAACACTGCTTCAAACGTCGCTTCTGAAACCCAGCGCGCCCAGCAACCTGCATCTTCGGCCGGCAAGTATACTCATGGAACTTCATCAGCTCCACACGATAACCAGTATTCCGCTCTACGCACCTACGAAGATAATCAGTACGAGAATGCTGAATATCAAAACATCGATAACTCGCCTACTGCTGCTAGCAAGCACCAGCGTGATTTCTCGACATCTTCCGAGGATAACATGATTCTTTTGAGCCAGACCGGCCGCCAGCATTCTCATCCCCCTAATTCGCGCGACTACACTTCTCCATCCCCCGAGGCCTATCCTTCTACCGTCACCTCCCACAACAACAACAGGATGTCGGGAATGGGAGGTGGCCAGGGCTTCGCCAAGAAGACTCTTCGCGGCAAACAGCTTGTGGCCTCATCTCGCGCCGGTGCCGCGTCTGGATACCACCACAACATCGATTTGAGCAATGCTTTTGAAACACCGCTTCCCTATGACCAAAACCCAAGTCAGCCCTTGGCTGATCGCTTTGAAAGTAAGCTGATCCCCGCCGCCTACCCCGCCCCAGGAATGGTCGTTTTATGTTCCGGCTTCTAACCAAATGCGTTATTTGGCAGGCTACCGCGAGATTCTCGCCAATCTCATCAACTATCTTAAGGAGATTGGAAACCAACTCGATACCCATGCCAAGGGCAACAAGAAGCTCATTGGCCTGGTCGAGAAATTCGAGTTTCCTGATACCTTTCTCCGCCAGAATGGTCTTGTCGACGGGCTTGCAAGCCTTTCTCGTGGTGACAAGGCCTCCTCTGATGAGGCTGAGAAGGATGTAGGTCACCTCGACGACATTATGTCCGCCCTGGAGAATCTTCGTCACGAGCTGAGCGGCAAGATCGAGGAGATCCGTCATCTTGACTCCGACTTCCAGTCTGCCATTACGACTGAGTTGGACAACACCAAGCGCTCGGTCGGCAAGCTCAACGACTCTCTCAAAAAACTAGAGGATGATAGTGCTCCTGCTGTCAAGGAAGATCCTTACCTTCTTCGCCATGCCACTGATTGTCAGATTGAGAAGCAGATCCAGGAGGAGCACTATCTCCATACTGCCCACAGCCAGCTCGAAGAGACTGGCCTAAAACTGGAGCGGCTCGTAGTGTACGAGATCCAGAAGACGTACCGTGCAGTTGCTGGATTCCACGAGCGCCTGGGTGCTGTTTACCTGAAGACGGCGTGCAGCGTCTATGACGGCGTCGCCAAGATGCCTACAGACACCGAGTGGAATCACTGGATACAAACAGCGGGCGGCTCCGACATCTTCCTGCACAATGTGCCCATCCGTCACCTGAGTGACATCAACTACCCTGGCCATGACCATCCCAGCTGTGTCAAGATCCGCGAGGGTCAGCTGGAGCGTCGTGGCAAGTACCTGAAGGGCTTCTCCCCGGGCTACTATGTCCTCACCAAGACTCATCTACACGAGTTCAAGTCGCGCGATTCTGTCGCCCCCGTCATGTCGCTTTACCTTCCGGACCAGTCTCTCGACTCCCATTCTGCTAATAGTGGCGAGAACAGCAAGTTTATCTTGAAGGGTAAGCAGGCAGGTGGCATCCACACCGCCAACCACAACTGGACGTTCCGGGTTCAGACCCACAATGA
The DNA here is from genome assembly GCA_030294605.1 of Ambrosiella beaveri. Taxonomy (NCBI): domain Eukaryota; kingdom Fungi; phylum Ascomycota; class Sordariomycetes; order Microascales; family Ceratocystidaceae; genus Ambrosiella; species Ambrosiella beaveri. The sequence continues at coordinate 18,411 of JARQWA010000046.1, forward strand.
GATGCTTGAGTGGTACAACGATATCAAGAGGGTCATTGAGCCCAGCTCCCACCACACTGGTGCTCTTGCTGCCGGTGTGGGGGCTGGAGCTGCTGGCGGCACTGCTGCTGGAGTTCTGGGCTCGCATCGCCATGAACGTGTTAGCAGCGATAGCAGCGATGCTAATGAGCTCAATGCAGTCGATGGACAGCCCTGTACCGGCATTGTCGACGATAACTCTGCTCACGGTGCCGCCGGAGCTCGGGCATACAAGCCTACCGGTCAGCAGCAGACTCGCAACATTCTCACCCAGCCCCAGGCTACCAATCTAGAGCGTTCTGCCCAGTACCAGCCAGCATCGGCGCAGACGTCATACCCTACTGCCGCTCAGACTGCTCAAACTGCTCAGACTGCTCAGACCAATTCCGCTCCAGTCCACACCTCGGCATGGAACCCGTCGGAGAAACTCCCTGGCACTAGCACTGCCCGCGAGCCTACACATGAAATAGCATCCGAGTCTACTCGGGCGCACAACCTGGTTTATCCCGCGGTTGCCGCTGCTATGCGCGTCGGCAGTGCTGGCTATGCCACTCATCAGAACCAGCACCAGGGCCAAACCCAACCTCACCAGGCCAAAGCTCAGTTGCAGTATGCCCAATCTCAGCCCTCGGCGTCTGCCCAACAATGGACTCAGAACCAGCCCTTGGCCACTTCCACCGACAAGTCTGAGCCGTACCACCCCAACCTAACTTTCGATAGCTCCGATCACCAAGGTACTCGCTTCCGTAGTCCTTCTATTGCTGAGGCCACTACTGCCGCTGCAGGCGGAGCAGGCTTAGGAACTAGGTCTGGTGCTGGTGCTGCAGCCTACGGCCATTGCAAGACTCAGCAAGCTCAGGAACTGAGCGCCGAGCAGCGCAAGGACCTTGGGGCTAAAGGATTTGGAACCTCCTCTGAGAGGGAGACGGCCACTGAGCATACGGCCCACCAGCTTGCCAGCAATGATGCCGCTTACTCTACCGAAAAATGGGATGCTGGTGCCCCTTGTGACACTACTACTCAACAGCCCGGCCTCAATGTACCTGTTACCAGTGACCGCACCTCTAATTGGTCCACAGATGAGATCCGCCCCAGTCACGGTAGAAGTGGACCGGGCTCCATGCTGGAGTCGTCAGATCGCAGCACTGGGCCTTTAAATCTTTCCGGTGCTGGTGCTGGTGCCGGTGCGGCTGGTCTGGCCCACGGCTACAAGTCTAGGGATAAGGAATCTTCTGGTCTTCCCAAAGAGGTCCAAAAGCCACTGCCTGCCGCTAGTGCTCCAGATTCTTATAACACTATTGGTTTAGAGGGTGGTGTTTGGAACTCAGAGACAGAGGGTTCCAAGGTCCGAAGACCCTCGATCCCGGCTGGCAGTGAAGTGTCTCAGCATTACAAAGATGAACACCCATCTGCTGCTTACGAAAACCTTGAATCTGCGCACGGAAATGCTCCTGCCGGTACCACCGACAGAACAGCAACTGACTCTGGCTTCGGAGCCACTTCTGATCCTCCCGACGGCACGTCTGATGCCGGTCTTCCCATGACTGCGGCTGGAGTAGCTGCTGGAGCCGCTGGAGGGGCTGCTGCTGGTGGAGTCACTTCTAGAAATACTGTTTCTCGAGATGCCGCTCCTCGGGGCGTCTTCGGAACCACTTCTGGTCACCCCGGCTCTACCGCCGCTGGTCAGTCCACCAAGTCACAGGATGTGGCTGCTCCTCGCCACTCCAACCTCCCTGGCTCTTTTCCTTCTACTGAGGAAACTCCCGAGTCGCGTGCTCACACCGGCTATGGCACTGCTGCTACTGGTGCCCTGGGCGGTGCGGGAGCTGCGAGAGGTCCGACATCGACAGCTCACGAGTACAATCAAGCATCCAAGGCCTGCAAAGCAAAAGAAAATCTCAAGGAGCACCAGTACCGTCAGGCATCTGGGAGTACACTCTCTACTGTTGCCTCTTCTCCTCTTGCTACGGAGGCTACCACATCCGGAGAGATTGGCGTTCCCGTTGATGACACTAGCGGAGCAACCGAGTCTTCCAGATCCGGCTTTACGGATCCCTCCAAGCATGATTATGCCACTAAACCGTCGACTGTCTCGGCGACGCCCGGCACGGACAAGTACGCCAACCAGGAATTGCCCAAGACTCCCACGGAGCAGACGACTAAGCACTCTGAGAGCGAGGGAGGCTCCTCCATTCCCGGGACTGGTATCCTCAGTAGTATTATTGGGGCCGCTAGTCTCGGTAATGCTGCCGTTGCTCTTACTGGCAACAACAAGGAATACCAGCACGCGGATCAGGCCGATTCTACTGGTGAGACTCGTGGAGGTGACAGTAGTGAGTACCATTATTCTCATACTTCCTCCGAGGCTTTTCCTGGTACTCGGGATTCCGACAAGTCTACCTCCTTTGGCGACAAGATCCGCGGCGAGTCTGACAACAGCGGTCTTGGTCACCCGGACATTTCTGTCGATGGCGGTGCTCCTTCCCTTGGCGGAAAGCCGTCTATCTCTCCGTCTAATATTGGCGGGCCCAACCCTGAGGGAGGCCCTCAATGCCAGCACTCGGCCTGCGGCATGCTTGACGTGAACCCGAAAGAGGACCATGTCCTGGGTAAAGAGCGGCCCAAGGCTTGGAGCATGGTCGCTGCTGCCGAAGAAGAACTCCGGTCCAAGGGCGAGCTACCTTCAGACCAGTCCTCGAGTGTCGGCCCTACCAACACTACAGAGAAGAGACGTAGAAGTGCCTCTTTTGTGTCCCAGAAACGCCCGGACGGCTCTCAGCACCACCAGGTGACAGCCACTCCAGGTCAGCTGATTCCCACGCAAAGCCACAAGGCGACCCAGTCCCAGGCTTCGACCTTCCCTGCCGACCAGGCCAAGACACTGGGCACCGGGGCTGTGGACTCGAGCCAGAAGCAAGCATTCCACCCATCGCATGAGAGCCATATTTCTAGCGGAGGCAAGCTGGGCGGCATCGGTGCCGCCGTGACCGGTGCTGCTGCTGCTGCTGCTGCTGCTGTTGGCCTTTCCGGCCATGGCGACCAGGCTAAGAAGCAGTCCAGTACTAAGCAATCCTCTCGTGATATTCAGGCTTCTGACTTTGCTCATGATCCCACAACCGACACTTATGGTCAAGGTCAACCAGTGGCTCAAGACTTTGTTATCCAAGGCTATCCTGAGGATGATGCTTCTCGAGATGTGAGGGATCCTGCTGACAGCCAAAACATTGGGGCATCGAGTGCTTCTAAGCCGTCTGTCATCTCTGCAGGACCTGTCGGTGCGACTGGTGCTGCTGGCACTACCGGAACCACTAGCACTGCAGAGCCTACTGGACCTACTGGACCTGTTGGTAGTACTAGTACTACTGGTACCACCGGTACTTCTGCCGCCGCCCAGGACGCATCCAAGCACCACCACAGACGCGGTTCCAGCATGAAGAGTTTTGGAGTAACCGCCCCCGCCCTCATTGTTGGCCGGATGAAAGATGACCTGTACATGCTCCATCCTAAGGGTCTGCCGATGCTTCCGAGCCAACAATCCGAGGCCGAGCTGCAAAAGGAAACAGACTGCAGCATTGCCTCTGAGAACCAGATTATTGACGACGTAGGACAACGTCGTGAGGCTGCCAATCAGACCTTTGGTTTCGCCGAGGATGAGTCCACTTGCCCTGCTGCTGGAGATTCCCGCACCCTGAGTGATGCCAAAAACAACCAATCACTCAGTTCCAAGATTGGCGACAAGATTGTTGCCGCTGCTAGTGTTGCCGGTGTCGGCGGGACTGCCGCTGTGGCTACGGACCATGTACTGTCGCGCAAGAAGGCCAAGAAGGCAGAGTGCAAGGCAATAAAGCAGTCTAGCAACAAAGACCTAAACCAGTCTTACACCTCAATTGGGCCCGAGTCTCCAACCTTGACTGCGCCCCAGTCGGTCACCTCGGCTGGTCCGGCTGCCGCCATACCCGCTGCTGCTGTTGGTGGCGCGGGTGCGGACGCAGTTATTCGCACCCCCACTACTTCTAGTGCTCCCCAGGCTTACGAGGATACTGCTGGTACCCCGGCTACTACTGATGCTTCTCGGACCTACGAGGATACCCCCCGCACAGGTGCTACTCAGAGCTACGACGACACTTCTCGGGCATCGGCCGCTACTGGTGCCCCTCGAACCTACGAGAATACTACTGAAGCCCCACAAGCCTACAGAGATAATTCTCGTGCTACACCGGTTACTGCTGGAGGCGCTGGGGCCTACGATAATACTTCTCGCCATGTACCGACTACTACGGCTATCCCTCACATTTATGAGGCTACTTCTCATACTCCGGCTACTACCGGTGCCGCTCAGACTCATGACAGTCGCAATGTCGGTGTCCCCGTCACCGAAAAAGCCTATGATTCTACAACTTCTACTGTGCCTGAGACTATGCCCGCCACATCCACTACTACTGGTGCCACTTATTCGTCTGGCATCTACGTGACTCCCTCCAGTACGCATCGCCTCGACGCCACCAACTCTGCTAATCGGGACTACCACTCCATTCCTAAGGAGGATGAGCATGAGCACGAGGGCTCTTCTGGGGCAGGTCTTAGTGCTGTCATTTCCGGTGCCATTGGTGCTGGTGCTGCCGCTCTCGGTCTGACTGCCAGTCACGAGGAGCGAGGCACGCATAGGGACAATGAGTATACCAGCTCTATTTCGTCGGGTAGCGATTATGGCAATACTCAGCAAGACAGTTGGGCCCCGGCCGACCAGAAGGAGACCAAATCGTATGTTGACGACAGTCATCACGATGATGTGGTTGGCGCTGGCGCTGGATTCGCTGCCGGTGCCGGTGTCGGGGCCGGAGCTGGAACTGCTGTCGGCAAAGATTTGTCTTCTTCTGCTGCCAAAAACAACAGCTACTGTATGCAGAGCAGCCAAGCTACCAAGGAGATGGAAAAGGCTAACGTTTCCTCTCACGTCGCCTCCACCCACGTCTATCCCAAACAGACCAACAAGGCCTCCACTCCCCACGCTGATACAGGCTACCATATGAAGTCAAAGGAGCTTGATCGCGCTAAGGACAAGCCTTCTGCCGACACTCCTTCCGCTGGTGTCGGTGCTCGCAGCGACTGGGGCAAGTCTACTTCATCTCCTACTGGCAAGTCTCACATTGGTGGGGCTGCAGCTGCTAGCGGCCTGGGTGGCGCTGCTGCACACCATCACAACAAGGCGATGACTACGGATGACGGAGGTCTTTCAGAGGAGTGGTCTGGCCCCTGGAACCACACTACGGAAGAGACTAAACAGAACCCTACCGTCTTAGCTCCCAGTGAAAATTTACGAACCACGTACCCACACCCCGCCACTGGTAACAAACGCAGCTTTAAGGAAGAGCTGCAGGCCAAAGTCCACGAAAAGGAGAGTCAAGGTTACCAAAAGGATACTGAGGTCAAGACTGGTCTTGGTCACAACCAGCAGACGTCGAAGGGTTTGTCGAGCGATGCAGCTGCTGCCACTGGTGGTGCTGCTATTGTTGGCGGTGTGGCTACCGGTGCTAGTGCGACTCGTGATTCTGGTACGTCTTCTAGTACTCGTGAAGCTACTCCTCAGTTGGCTTATTCTGGTTCCAGTGGACCAACTTTCTTCGCCAGTGAAAAGGCCAACCCCGACACTCATGTACACGATGTGTCTTCGTCCACTGGCCCCACCTCGACTATGGGCGTCCGGCGGACCTCTATCCCGGAGATCTCTGGTCCCCAAAAGTCGACTCACACCACGGACCCGTCTAACTACACGATTGCTGGCACGCACGGTGCTACACGTGGTGAAACTGCAGATCCAGCTGCGATGACATCACACAGTGGCTACGGTACTAGTGAGTCCAATGACATGACTGGTACTTCTGGGCCTGTGCCCCATATGCCTCATCAGCCGCAGATGACAGCTGGTGGTGGCGTCTCTGATGATTCGGGTGTTGGGTCCTCGACAGCTGCGATCGTCGGAGCAGCCTCTGCCGGATCAGCGGGGATGCTGCCGGCCAAGTCTGGGTCGAACGTGGGTCCTGCCGGGGCTTATGCTCCGCGCAAGGGTTCAATGAACAAGATGTCGCAGAGGATCAAGGGTATGTTCAAGAAGAAGGATGAGTTGGGGTGAGTAAATCACCCACGCAGCCGGGGATGAGTGATTTGTGCTGGAGCGGAGGCGTGCATGAAGTGAGACATTTAGCATAGAAGTGAGTCTAGTTTTTTTTGTTCTTGCTACTTTATTTGCGTCTTGTATTTGGTCGGATTTGACTTGGCTGTTGTTGCCCTGTGGGTCTGGGCAGTCCTACAGGGCACTCAGTGGGTTAGGAGTGGTATTTCTATTGTTTTATGTAGTTGTGGCAGTCCTCTGTTGTGTCTATTATTATATATAGCGTTTTTAAGTATGAATAGTTTGTTGTTTTTTGGATCTGGAATTAACAATGTTTGGTGTGCGTGTGTGTGTGTAACCAAGACACTGCTGTAGCTGTCCGCAATGTGTTGTACTCGAGGCGCACATCCTCTTGCTGATGTGTTGTCCTATGTTTCAGCCAATGAAAGTTGGTCTAAGTCTCTGTGTATTGTGTGTGGGTGTGTGTGGGTGTGTGTGGGTGTAGTTGTTGTGTTGAATATCATTTGTCAGTTGCTGAGCCGGTTATACCGTCTTTTCTCCGGGTTTAGTCCCCGTCGGTGATTTTTTTTTCTTTTTTTCTGATAAGTGAGTGATGGCGGGTGGGAGTGGTTGATAAGGCACTTTTGCTTTTTTTTCTTTGTCGTTGGTTATAGTTTATGAGGGAGAGGAGAGGGGGGAAAGATAGAAAGATATTTGTTTTTTTGTGAGGTTTATAAATGTTTTTTGCGGGCGTTACGAGGGGGTGGGGCCGGCGGTTTCCGGGCGGGGAATTAGACGGGGTAAGGTGTAGGATCATTTGAGTGAGCGGTAAGTTAATGGGTGTGGGATGGGAAGGAAAGGGGAGGAAATGGCGGGGTAGTGGGGCGGTAGTATTGAGAGATATCGTGGGGTTAGAAGTTTCTTTTTTTTGTTGTTTTACGAGTTGTGACGACAGTGGAAAACAATATATGATAGTACAAGTAAAGCCACGGGGAAATGACGGGAGATGGAATATGTTAGGGTTTGTGAAGCTTGGGAAATCCAGGGTTGTGAAAAACAGGGCCTGGGTGATTTATTTTTTATCACTGACAAAGGACAGACAAAGGGCAGGACGCAGGTATATATATATTTATATATAAGCATATGTATGTTTCTTATGTCCGAGACTTGCGCCTGCACTGCAGTCAATAGTGGATAATGGAGGATTGGGGACATTTTAGAGAACGAGGATGGAGGACAAATGAAGGAGAGGAACGCATGGTACATACATAGGTTTTTCGGCGGCGGCGGGGACATACTTACATAGTATGTAAGTGAAGAAGGATAAGTTTGTGGCATCGGTGGAATGATTGTCAGGTACATTGTTTGCAGCTGCGGCTGCAGTTGCAGTGGCGCTTCTAGTGGACTCTGTGGACTCTCATGGACATTGCATGGTTTCTTTTTTTTTCTTTTTGATTGGCAAATATGTATGTGAGACGGTGGGTTGTGATGATTGTTTCATAGGGTTGGGGTTGGGGGTAGGTGGAGGGGGTGGAGCTGATGACGATATGGATAGATCGGGGTTGTTTTCTTTTATTTATTCATATTTTATTTTTATTTTTTTTTGGTCGTGGCAATAAGTTAGTGAGCTGAGGGCGGGTGGTTGTGTAACGGGGGTTGAGACGTCGGTGGATGGTGGTGTAGGTTATAGGTGGTGGGTTGAGGTTGAACTCCAGTCAAGTATATAGAACTAAACTATGTATATAAGTACCGTGTTTTGGACGGATAGGGATGAGGTTGGAGCCGTTGGACAAATGGAAGACACAACACGATTTCTCCCTTGGTGATTTTTGAGTTTTTCTTCAATGATACTTTGAACCGTTTTTCTTTTTTCTTCTCTTTTTTAATTGTTTTCTTGTGATTTCTGGAATAAAACCAGTCACCTTTTGCCTTGGCTGCTACGATATGATATGATGTCACCACAGCCATTTTATCATCTCGCCGTTCTATCTTCGCACCAAATTAAAGCAAACCGTTCTCAAACTCCTACACACACAAACACACAAAGTTGCAAAATTGCAAAATCACCCTCGCCGACCGATTGACCAACCGAGCGACCGACAACCCACCTGTCACCTGCATACAAACATACATGCCTTCCCAATCGGTCAGATTCACCATATCTTGGTAGTTGCTCAATATACGCTAGATAACTACAGACGGATCCTTCGCCATCATCTTTTTTTTTTTTGGTTTCTGGAAGGGGACTGACTGGTAGAAAGGAAGAAAAAGAAGAAGCAACAAAAGCAGCACGGTTGTTGCTCCCGGCTTATCTTTTTTTTATCGTTATCGGAGCCGGGATCTCGGGTTTCATTTTTTGCTTTTACCACACAGACAGACGCCACGGTTGATTGAAGAGAGCGAAAAGAAAAACATTGATATGCAAACTTGGCGGGACTCAGGACTCAGGACTCGGAACTCGGTGTTCATAATGTCAATTGCTTTGTGCGCAGGAGAACAGAAAAGAAAAAAAAATAGTTTGCGTGTTCTTTCTTCCCTCTCTATCATCGCATCGCCTTTTCAAACACCAGGAAAGAAAAACTACACAATCCCCCACCCACATCCCAGAAACTCCTTTCCTAAAGTGGCAACATTCCGCCGCTTCTTATCATCCAATCCACTCGTACTCATTATCTTTTATCAGTTCGCTCACAATCCTTCCTTCCGTGGGCGACTTTCGTTTTTGTCACAAAGGTGGGAAAGAAGGAAAATTGATCAAGAAGGAAAAAAAAAACGAATGATTGTGGAAAGGAAAGAGGGCAAAAAAAGAGATTGACTCTTCCTTTTTATCAAAAGGTCATTTTGTCTTTCTTTCGTTTTCTTTTTTTTTTCTTATATTTCTCTTTTTACTTTTCGCCCTCTGCCTGCGAACGGTTTCTTTTTGGACCAGTGATTCACTAACCTGCCACAATCATGGAGCTCACATTTGTCCAGACCACCAACAAAAAGGTGGCGAGCTCGCCCGTCGGCCGTTGGTTTCGCCTCGAGGGGTCCGGTCATGTAAGTTGCTTCCCTTAGATATTGGTTTTTCTTTTTCGTCCCACTTTGAACTCTCTGTTTTCTGTCCCGCTGTCCCCGTCCGAGAAACTCTCAAAAAAAAAGAGTTTCTTCCCGCCGCAAGACACAGAAACGGTCCGGTCCTGATGTGACCTTCCATGTCTCGGCCCCATCTCCTCTCGGGCCTTCTATCTCCGCCCCCAGCCGCCCTTTATCTTATCCTCTTCTTTCCCTCTCTCTCTCTCTTTTACCCACCCGTGATCACTAACCTCTGGGGTATCCTCCGCTTCCTCTTCTCCAGCCCAAGGAACGCAAAGGCTCCTACTTCTTCACCGAGATGCGCGCCGGCATGGCCACTTTCTTCGCCATGGCCTACATCATCGCTGTCAACGCCTCCATCGTCTCCGACACTGGCGGCACCTGTAAATGCGATGTCGACGACTGTGCTTCGGCGCCCAGTGATGCCTATTTGTTGTGTGTGGCCGAGGTCAAGCGTGATATGGTGACGGCCACGGCCGCCATTGCTGCGCTGGGGACATTTTTCATGGGCTTGTTGGCTAATTTGCCCGTGGGGATTGCCCCAGGGATGGGTAAGCTTTGAATATGGCGGCAGCGGCGGTGACAAATTTATGTTTAACGAGGGATAATGCTTATAGGTCTGAATGCATACTTCGCTTACACTGTCGTTGGATACCGCGGGACCGGCAAGGTCCCCTACGAGGTCGCTCTGACGGCCACTTTTATCGAGGGTTTCATCTTCTTGGGTTTGACTATGCTTGGTATGCGCCAGTGGCTTGCCCGTGCCATCCCCCGCTCCATCAAACTGGCCACCTCTGTCGGTATCGGTCTCTTTCTCACTCTCATCGGCCTCACCTACTCCGAGGGTCTCGGCATCATTGTCGGGGCCAGCGACACCCCGACTGAACTCGCAGGTTGTCTGGAGGAAGACCTTGTTGATGGGCTGTGCCCCTCATCCAAAAAGATGCGCTCTCCCAAAATGTGGGTCGGCATCTTTTGTGGCGGCATCCTGTCAACCATGCTCTTGCTCTACCGCGTCAAGGGTGCCATCATCTTCGGCATCATCCTTGTCTCCATCATCTCGTGGCCCCGTACCACTGACGTCACCTACTTCCCGTACACCACCGTTGGCAACGACAACTTTGACTTTTTCAAAAAGGTTGTCAGCTTCCACAAAATCAGAAATACCCTCGACGTCCAGGAATGGGACATTGCCGGCTACGGCAACCAGTTCGGCCTCGCTCTCGTCACCTTCCTCTATGTCGACATCCTCGACACCACCGGCACCCTCTACTCCATGGCCCGCTTCGCCAACCTCATCGATCCCATCACCCAGGACTTTGAAGGCTCTGCCATGGCCTACACCGTCGATTCCCTCACCATTTCCATCGGCGCCCTCTTCGGCACGCCGCCCGTCACCGCCTTTGTCGAATCCGGCGCCGGCATCGGCGAAGGAGGCAAAACCGGCCTGACCTCCCTGTCAACCGGCATCTGCTTCTTCATCGCCATCTTTTTTGCCCCAATCTTCGCCTCCATCCCCACCTGGGCCACCGGCTCCGTCCTCATCATTGTCGGCTCCATGATGGCCAAGGAGGTTGTCTCCATCAACTGGGAATACATTGGCGATGCTGTCCCCGCCTTCCTCACTCTCGCCATGATGCCCTTCACTTACTCCATCGCCGATGGTCTCATTGCCGGAGTCTGCTCCTACATTTGCATCAACACGCTCGTCTGGCTGATTGAGGTGGCGTCGGGCGGGCGCATCGTCCCGCCGAATAAGGATCGCAAGGAACCGTGGACGTGGCGTATCCCAGGGGGCGTCTTGCCGCCGTGGGTCAAGAGGGCTCTAGGTGGCAAGAGGGATTTCTGGAGGGGGGAGGAACCGGTTGTGATGGAGGGCGCTGTGGCGGGGGCTGGTAAGACCAGTGATTCGCACGAGTTTGAGAAGCAGCCGGTTGTTGCAGAGAAGTAAGAAGAAGGAAGGATACAACAAGAAAATGGGGGATATTTATATTTGTCTTTCTTGCTTTTTTTTCTATTATGTTATCGTTTTTTTTTACGGTTGCATTTTGTGAACGGAATCGTTCAAAAATTATATAACGGATGCTTATTGACGTCGGACCGATATAGTCTGACGGCATGTCATGTCATGATGGTGTGTGTCACGCGGGGCGGTGGTTATCGTGGCAGTTTTGTGTATAATACCCAGCAGTTATTTTTTTTTTTGTTTTGTTGACTTTTATGAGAAGTTGATACTCGTGTATATATCATTTTTCTTATTTTTTATATTTATCTTCGTTCATGAATGACTTCTAGTAATCTAATCAGAAATTTCATTTCTTCTCTTAAACGTCCTGTTCGTGCTAAATTCAAGCAAGCTGGATATCGAGAGATAAACAATCAAATTAGCCAACCACCCACCCGCTGTCCTAGTAGTGAATAAATAAATGAATACCCCGGCCATAATCTATGCCAAAATACCAATGCCAACGCCAACGCCGAACAATTAAGTATGCAGACCCAAACGTGACGACTCCGTCTCACTCCCCAATCCCATTATACACCAACAGCCCAGTCCTATTATTCCCATCACCACCAACGATATTCCTCAACGCCACACTCTTAATCTTCTCCTTAACAATATGAGGCCCGCCGCTCCTCATCCCGCCGGTACCACCAGCGGCATCTCCCATAAATACAGCTGCAATCCCTGCCGTCACCGCTGCCGCCATGCTCGTCCCACTCATCATTAGTGCCCCTTCATCACTCCGGAAGCTTGCACTGACCACGTTGGCCCCGGGCGCATACACGTCGACGTGCTCCCTGTAGTTACTTCCCCCAGCGCCCGCAGAAAACCAAGGGCGCATCCGTGAGGTGTCTGTCATTCCCACGATGAGGGAGCCTGCCGAGCGCACGAGAGTTGCCGAAGTGACGGTGGAGGCGGTGGAATCGGTGTTGCCAGCGGGGATAGTTATGAGGATGTGTCGGGAGATGGCAGTGAGAGCGGCTTCAAGGGCGTTGGGGAGGGCCGATGTGTTAGATTGAGACTGGGGGGGAGAGGATAGGGAGAGGTTGATAATGGAAGTGGCGGTGGCGTTGCGGGCGAGAATATCAGTGGTGGCCCATTCAAGGCCGGAGAGTATGACGGACATGGATGTCTATAGAGAATGTTAGTTCGTGTTTGGTTGGAATATACTCGTGATGAAACCAAACATCACAAATACAAATACGAGCATGATTAGGAGCTTACCGTCGAATAATCAAAAACCTTGACGTCAACGAGTGTTGCTTCCTTGGCCACTCCATATGTCATGCCCCCCACCAACCCTGCTACATGCGTCCCGTGCCCATTAATATCCGCGCTTTCTGCCCCAGGATCCCGATCTGTACCCTCCACGGCGTTCCATCCCCATTCAACCCTACCATTGAACTCACTGTGGGACCTCCGGATTCCGGAATCGATAATATACACGCGGGAGCCATTGCCAGCCGAAGCCGGAAACAGGTATGTAGACTGGTTGGCGGTTTTATGCGAGATGTCGGCGAGATGCCATGGGGCTGCCGGCTGCGTAAGGATTCTAGGTGCTGTTGTGTTGATATGATGTGAGAGCAAGGGTAAAGGTGAGGACTGAGCCGTCCTGTTCGCTGCAGTAACTAGTATCCCTAGGTTATCAGTCTGCCGTCGGGTTGACGGGGAGAGTAATGCCTCATTGGCGATATCTTGGGACACGGTAGCAAGGGTGTAGATGATGTCAGGCTCAATGCTCAATACTTCTTCCATCTTGCCGATCGCCTCAGCGTCCTCGGCCAGAAATGACCCCACGTAACACTGGAACTCAGCAATTCTAAACGGCCGGTCGACGGGCGTGGGGACGCCAATGGAATCAGAGGAGACTGACGAAGCATTATTATTAAGTGTGGTGAAGGAAGTAGAATGCCGAGACCGCCGAGCAAGGTGGACAGAACGGGGAGCAAGGGTATTGATGCGGAGAGCATGAGTGGCTAGAGAAGTGTTGGGCGTCAGTCGAACGATGTAACGCGTAGTTATGGCGGCGCCCGATGACGGGAGGGAAGGGTGGTAGGGACGAGCCGTGGTTATGGTGAGAAAAGGGAGCAGTGTAGTGAAGTGCATTGTGAATGTAGTTATTCGTATGCTATAAGGACCAGAGTCAGGTAGAGCATTATTTAAGTGAATATGAGCAGAAATGACGATAACAACTGTGGTTATATTGACTGACAATGGCGAAAGCAAGAGAAGAGCAAGCCCCATAACCCCACAAAATTATGATGGTGGTAAACAAAGAAGGGAGAGAGACGAATGGATGAACCCGGACAGGATAGAAATCATCCCAACTTTTACTTTTCTGTGTTGTCATCATGATCGTTGGCCCTCCCCTGGCATGCCGATACTGCGGTCCCTGGGCAGTCTCTGACTCGCCTCCACACCCTCGGGAACAAAAATAGCCAAATCCAAGATGGCCCCCTCCCCCACCCAATTAACAACAATCTCCAACATAACAGGAAAGCTTGGACTCGTTACATCTGTGAAGCACGGCCTTGGCATGGCAAGTGTCATCATGGTTGTTCTGCTGTCCGTGCCCGAAGAGCGCTCATTGATATTCCGCTAATTCTCACCCAACATCATAAGCCTCATCTCCGCGGGCCAATGAGTCCCTGTACCTGGAGTGCTGCTTCTTCGAGCATGCTCCATGGTCCCTTCATTCCACTGAGTCCTATGCATGATGTTGGAGCAGCACATGTTGGAGTCCTGGTAAACAATAGAGGCGCTGGACTGACGCCGTGAATCTCGAGATGTAAGGGTAGATAGTCCACTCTCCAATCCGCCACAATTCGGAGTATGTCTTGACCTTCTCCTTAGTTCGGGTCAGACTCTGGTATGTAGTGGGGTGAGTCTGCGCTGGAGCTACCCGTCCGGACCCGAAGAGACTTCCTTTTCTCCTTTATGGCATCCAACTCACGTCGAAACTCCTTCTCTAAGGGCCGCATTCTCTCCTGCCACTCCGAGACCAGGAAAGACTCTGTCTCGTGCGGCCCAGCGGTAAGCCCATCTTGATTCTCGTCCTCATCATCTTCTAGAATTGGATCCCCGGCGGCTTCCCACAGTTTTGCAATTGCCGTAGCCTCCAGAAGAAAATTAACCAGATTGCCATTGACAAGGTCGCGGCCATTTGCAAATGCAGATCTCATTGGGACCTCAACGATAGTCCTCGACTGGATTTGACGGCCTTGGCAATTGGTAATAGGCAGATGGTTCATGCTCTCAAGGGACCACGAATTGTAGTCGTCGGGGTGCCAGATCCAAAGACCAATTCTCCAAACAAACAACTCGTTTTCGGTATTTGGAATTCTTCGACGATAAAGGTACTCGATGGCGATTTTGTTGTTGTTCCACAGTCTGTGGAACCGTACATCTAGAACCATCAATGCCACTCTCTATAGCACAACGGATGGTTCTAGCTTCATGATAGTTGAAAAATACGTCCAGAACATCCATCAAAATACTCTGAATCCGATTGTGGAATGCATGTGGAACGACATGCGCGCATTCAATAACGTCTTCAAATCCAGATGATACATGCTTCATTCTGAATCTCAATGGTTTGTTGTCTCAGATTGATATGAGGTACCAGACCCACCACGGGAGACCGTGAATCCAAAGTTCGAGACATTTGATGCATCACCTCGAAAGAAATTACCAATTCTTCGGGATGAATTCATGTCTTGTAATGAGATGGACGTTAGTGTTACTGGCCATGCGATTTAAATTTTCTATCTGTTGTTCAATAAATTGTGCGCGTTCGTCCGCTTCTGCCTCGGAGAGTGAATAATGACCTTTGATGATGGTAAATTGTACATTATCGAATTCATGGGCCTCTACATATTGTTCCGGTGTCATGTATGGGATGGATCAAAGTGGCAGATTGATTCGTAGACGGGACAGATCCCGTGGCTTCTTGAACTTTAAAAGGGCCTTCTGGACACTCTTTAGTTCGATAAACGATAATGGGTCGTCGTAATCTTCACCAAGATGCTGGACCATCTGAAAGCAGTGTTACGACAGATGATCGGGTTTCCTGACCAATGTATTCCAGGTCACTAGGAATGGACGGCGGCGACGATAGAGGCAAAGAGTCCTGTGTCTGTATGGTTTCTTGACTTTGTTGTGATGAAGGTGGATGAGGTGTAGAGATAAAGATGGAGAAAATCCATGTTGTGTGGGGGGAAATGTATAAATTAGGTGGCGATGGCAGGATAGGAAAGAGCGAAAATTCCACCAATGGAAAGAATGTATTATTGCCGAAACAGGCAAGAAACCTCTACTGGACCACCATGTTGGAGGATGTGGTGGCGTTGTGGCGTAGGAGATACATTTCCTAGTAGGTTAGCCGTTAATCAAAGGTGGCGCCGGAACCTCTTCCTAAATGTACAAGATTTTGGAGAGCTACATGGGGGAAAAAAAAGGACACCACCAGGGCAAACAAGTATATTTGTCGGAGGGAAGATAAGACCACAGATGTCTACCATCTACCAACAGATGGAAACAATAAAAATAAAGAATACAAAAAAGAAACGGGGACAAGTCAACTAGCAATGAGACTAAATTGCCAAGATAATCAACGTTTGACATTGGCATCAAGTATCCGTCGGTCCGCCCAGACCACCCGCACTTTCCACCCCCTCAGCTCCGATTGCCACACATTTCAGATTTCACGCACTCAATCATTCCTTGTCAAACTAAATACATGAATGCACGGCTAATGTTACTGTTTTTTTCGGTGTCTTTATAAATTCCTGTTCAGATTTGGTAGTTGATATTATTTTTTGCAACCTCTGAGTAAGAGAGAGGAAAAGAATTAGCAACGCCTCGTTTCGATCGAGGGACCTCCGGGTTATGAGCCCGGCGCGCTTCCACTGCGCCACGTTGCTGCTAAACTCGCACAAGGTATGAATTGCCGTAGTTAATACAGGTATTACGGACACCAGAATCTCAAGCATATCATCGTTGATTATCCAAATTCGGGGTGCATTAGGTTAAATCCCGAGAATATTATATTAGGGTCACAGACACAGATTGCGAGGCCGGAAGGGGCATCGGGCTGTTGTGTCAGGGAGTAAGAGGAGGCGGGGGGGTTGATAGGGTTGAGTGTGATGGAAATGTGAGGGCGTGTTCAAGTACGTTCTCATGGCGGGCAGTGATGGTTGTGAAGGCTTGATTGACTATATGCATATCTATTTGTTTATCGATATTAATGTTTCCAAAATGTTGCGGCAGGTTTTGAATATGATATTTGCATGCATGTGTCTGCCACGCACTGATAGTCATGGGATTTTGTGTTTCTTATTATTGGATAATAGGGCATTGATGTGTGTACACGAATATCAACATTGAGGTTGTCTTGATTTTTCTCTTGCTTTGATAATTGTGGCTTTGAAGTTTGATGGTCTGCCTTTTTCACTTGACGTCATCATCTAGCCCGCAATCTGGAAGAAGGACAGGGATGCTACATGTCTTGATGCTGTGTAGTCATTGTATTTAGCTATTTACAGTCAACTGAATATGAGCAATCCTTTAGTCGAAGAGATAGAAAGAAAAAGAAAAAAAGCCACGATGATGACCATGAACGGCCATATGACTACAGTTTAATATCCAGGGGAAAAAATTAAAAATAATCATCATAATATTTAGTTTGTCAATAATCGTGAAGATGATCAAACGGGGAAGGTTTTCGGGACATTTCGGAGGGTGATGTGCATAGAACTTTCCTGTCCTGGACATACACACAAAAAAAAAAAACTCTGTAGTCAAGACGTTGATTTTTACTTTTTGTGTCTATTCCGCCTTACATCGGGTGGTACATGTTGTTTCTTTGTTCTTTATGTTCACCAATCCCGATCCATTTGTATAACCCCCTCGAACCTGGCTTGTTCTAGACCTGGACGGGTGGAGCAACTGATAAATGGTCTAGATAAAGCATCCATATAATATCAATATCCATCATGTATCTGGCAGGTCGTTCGCCCATCCGTCTGTGGGTCCAAGGAGGAGTTTCGAGAATTGTCTACAGTGTTCAGTCTCTTTTTGGCCCTACCATTATCAATTGATAAATGTTGATGGTAATGGTGATTTGTATATATAGTCGGATGGATGACTAAGAATAGCAGGCTATCAGGTTGCAATCGCCTGATGACAAGTTTGTTGCTCGGGAAGCAGTAGAAGTGAGGTTCTTTTGCTTGAGAGAGAAAGAAACTTTCCCTAGAGACCTGCAAGTGAGCAGCTCTTTGGTAAATACACAAGAAAATATGTACATAGTCGATGAGGACCATTGTTGCTATAGTATATTCTACCGGGCCTCTGGATCGGACTGTTGATATCCTCCCAATGGTGACAACTCGTCACTTGGACATGTAGTGAGGCGGCCCTTTTTCATCAGTAGTGTAGGGTTGGTTTTCCGGAGCCGCACTGGTCCCCACTAGACCCCACTGTACTTTAATTTTGTTGGAATTTCCCGGGAAAGAGATCCTGCGGGGCAAATAATTTGGGTAATTTCTTTTGTCTTTGTCTTTTTTTTTTTCTTCGGTAGGATCTTGAAAATAAAAGACACAGTAAGAACAAAAGAAAGAAAAAGAAAGAAAAACGGAGAAAAAACCAGGAGAAGAGAGAAAGAAAAAGGAAAGCAACAACACCTCCATTCATATTCTTTTCGCTTCTGTTGCTACCACTGTTTTCTTTCTTGTTTTCTCATTTTCCACTATTGTCAAATCACTTGATCAATCAATCTGTTGTCGCCCGCTTGCTTCTCCAAGCCTTTCCGGAGAAGCACCTGTTTTCTTTTTACCCACCTTCTAACCTTTCAACCCTTAAACCCTAAGTCTCAAAAATTCAAATTCTCTGTGTTAAACTTTGGGTGATCATCATCGAAATCTGCAGGCATCACAAATCACATGTCCCGCCATTTGTAACCTAAACATGTACTATTCCGTAAAACACATTATTTCCTTCCGCCTTGTACCGATGACCCCACCATCTGCCGCTCGCCTACAAGGTCCAATGTTTCTTTTTGGCCAACACTTGCTTTTATTCGACGTCTGCGATATTCACCTGTGATTTTCCGTTTCTTCTGTCTCCACTTATTTTTCTGAATCAACACTGCATCTTTAATCCACCATTCAACCGACATCGTCGCTTTTTTTTTCTTTTCTTTTCTTCTCCCCATTCATCCTTGCTTCAATTCTGTAATTTTAAGTGTCCATTTTTGTGTCTTATGCCTGAGCAAATCTCTAGTCGGCCTTGTACATTTATATATATATTCTGCCGAACCCCACTAGCCTCTCCTACTGCGTGTCTCAACACTTGCTTGCCACCTTGACGCTATTTCGTCCGCCAACTCAAGGTTTATTCTTGCATCTTCTTGTTGCTTAGCTACCAGACATTCAACCATCAAACACTAGCACCCACGCCCGGCCGCACATATCCCACACATATTTCGAGTCCTCGACAGATTCATAGAAAGAAACCTCTCCTACCTTCCAACACCAATCAACTGTGCCCTCATTGGTCTCCTTTACCCACCGCCATCAAAATCATCATAATCATCACAGCTCGCCGGCTCCTAGTACTATAAACTATTGTCTTGTTGCCACTGGTCCTGTTGACTGCTTTGTTCCCCATATATTCCGTCTCTTTGGCTCAACCTCTGGTACAACTAACGTCTTTGTTTCTTTTTTGTCTCGTGTCAACTCGCTACTCTTCCGACTCGACCCGAGCTCTTGTCTGTACTCTTGACGTTGAATATTTCGGCATTGCAGGCATACGCTTTCTCCGGCCTACAAAAGAAAGAAAGCAAAAACAAAAAAAGAGCCGCTTTTTCTTTTTTTTTTTAATTGGGCCTTTCTCTCTGATTTACTTCTCTAAGAATCCAAAGAAACCACAAACATTTTGCCTTTCTCTCGCTTCCCATATTCCTCTTGTTTGACGGAACATCTGCGCCATCTCGTCTTTGGTGGTCCATTATAGAATCAACTTTTTTTTCTTTTACAAAGGCCAAAAAAAAAGAAAGAAATGACGGTGTTCATTGCATCACTGTAAGTAATTTCTATATATTTCGTCATATATACCTGCTACATGATGGCATTGTGCAGACGTCAAGTAATTTTGCCCTTCCCTCTCGGCGTTGCATCCTGGGCGATGACGTGAGAATCACCGTTGCATTTGCATGCTCGGAAGAAGCTTGATGTCATCGGTCACTCATAAGTATATATCTTGACCTAAATATAAAAATACAAAAAAACGGGAACAAGACCGACCGACACTAACATGCTGCATCCGCCACTAGCTTTCTCCCAAAGACGATCCATTTCGATCTCCCCGGCACTCCTCCCAATGCTGGCCGGCCCGTAGACCACCGCGATCGTCGGGATCGCATAAAACCCCGCACTATTACTCAACGTATCGAGACAAACCCTAGCCTCTTCAACACTGACATCACTCCTCCCGACTCACCAATCGACGATGTCCCTCTCGATCCCTTCGCTAACGAAGATGGCTTTGTCGCTTATCCATCTACCCCCATATCCGGTGCACCGGCTCCCGCTGATAAGGCTTCCCCTAAGTGGGGTGGTCGCAGGAACCAGCCGGTTAGCCGTGCCGAGTCTCCACCCCGCGCCCTCCTCACCGAAGTCGGCCGCACCATCAAAAAGGCCAAGCAACTTGGCCGCCAAGGCATTACACAGCCCTGCGCCGTGGTTCGTAGTGAGAGTCACGACCGTGTCTTTGCTCATGCAAATTGGCGCATCTGCAATGCCGAACAGGGAAATGGGGGCCTGCGCAACGCGGCCGAAGCGGCCCGCAGAGAACATAAAGTCAACAACTTCACCTGGGTTGGAACCCTTGGCATGCCCACTGATGCCCTGGCCGGAACCCAACAACGGCAAGATATTGAAGACAGACTGGCCATGGAGCACGACATGTTGACTGTCTGGTGCAGTGACAAGGATTTTGACGGACACTACTCCCACTTCTGCAAGCAGATTCTCTGGCCCGTATTCCATTACCAGATCCCCGACTCGCCCAAGAGCAAAGCGTACGAGGATCACTCATGGAAGTACTACGTCAACGTCAATCAAGCCTTTGCCGACAAAATCATCAAGAATTGGAAGCGTGGTGATGTTGTCTGGGTCCACGACTACCATCTTCTGCTCGTCCCAGGAATGGTCCGCGCCAAGTTGCCCGAGGCCAAGATTGGCTTTTTCCTGCACGTTGCCTTTCCATCTTCCGAGGTCTTCCGTTGTCTGGCAGTTCGCAATCAACTGCTTGAAGGTATGCTTGGCGCCAACATGATTGGCTTCCAGATCCACGAGTACACGCGCCACTTCCTACAGACGTGCAGCCGCCTGCTTAGCGCTGAGGCTACACCAGACGGTCTCCAGCTTGAGGACCGCTTCGTCGACGTTATCAACATGCCCATCGGCATTGATCCCGTCAGTCTTGCCAAGCATCGTGAGGCCGAGGCTGTTAAGCGGTGGACCGAGGTGCTCAACGAGCGGTATCGTGGCAAGCATCTAATTGTTGCTCGTGACAAGCTTGACAATGTGCGTGGCGTCAGGCAGAAGCTCCTGTCCTACGAACTCTTTCTCAACAAGAATCCACAATGGCGTGACAACACAGTTCTCATTCAAGTCGCCCTATCTGGCAGTGAGAATGCCGACTTGGATGCTACGGTTTCGGATATCGTTACCCGCGTCAATTCCTCCTGGGCAAACCTGGCTTACCAGCCTGTCGTGTATCTTAAGCAAGACATCGACTACCCTCAGTATCTGGCACTGCTGACCATTGCTGATGCCTTAATGATCACTAGTCAGCGGGAGGGAATGAACCTCACCTCCCACGAGTTCCTCTTTTGCCAGGATGGGAAACACTTTAGTGAAAAGAAGCATGGATCTCTGATCCTCTCTGAGTTCACAGGTACTTCCTCCATTTTTGGCGGTGTCGAACTAGCTGTCAACCCTTGGGACTACCGGCAATGTGCTGAAGCTATCCAGAAGGCACTTGAGATGAGTGATAAGGAGAAGGCGAAGCGCTGGAACAAGTTATACAACTCTGTCATGCACCACACTGGCGAACATTGGTTTACTGAGTTTCTGTCTCGCCTCGACCACGTATACGACGAACAGCACCGTCGTGACCAGTCTTCAGTACCACGATTATCTGTTTCTTCTGTGTCGGAAAAGTACCAATCTGCAACTCGCCGCCTCTTCTTGCTGGATTACGAAGGCACTTTAGTGAGCTGGGGCCCAGTCTCCCGCATCATTCCCGTTAGCCCACAGCGCACATTCCATATTCTTACAGATCTCCTTGCCGATGAACGCAACACTGTGTACATCATGTCGGGCCGCCGTCCCGAGGAACTCGACCGTCTGTTCAAGCGCATTCCCAACCTTGGTCTCATCGCTGAGAACGGCTGCTTCGTCAAGGACACCAATAGCGACAGTTGGACCACCATTGCCGACATCAATCAAATCTCGTCATGGAAGGAGCCTGTCAAGGCCATCATGACCTACTACCTCGAGCGTACACCCGGCGCTGAAGTTGAAGAGCGGCGTTGCAACCTTATCTTTCACTATAAATCTGCCGATGACTACGAGAGTGCCGCACGCCTCGCGCAAGATTGCGCCGCACACATCAACGATGCCTGCGAACAGCAACGTGTCCATGCGATCCCTATGGATGGCCACATGGTGGTTGAGCCTATTGACTGGACCAAGAGCACTGCCGCTGAGAAGGTGTTTGCTCAGTTGAAGTTGTGCATGGGGCCGCAGATCCAAGGACCGGGCGAGGGACAGCGCGGTGTCAAGGGACCTGTGGATTTTCTTATGGTTGTTGGTGATGGGCGAGAAGATGAAAAGGTCTTTAGGTGGGCGAATGGACTGGGCAGTAGCGGTGTGGTGAAGGAGGTGGTAACGGCGTGTTTGGGGAGCCGGAGTACGGAGGCGAAGGCAATGATTTCTCAGGGAGTGAACGGGGTATTGGTGGCGTTGGAGAAGTTGGCCAAGCTATGAGGGCGGATACGGACACGGGAGTGGACTTAGACGGACTGCCAGGATGGATTGGTGAGTCTGAATAAGCAGACGTTGGCATGACCGGTGATGTTGAGCAATTTCGGCGGACTAGGAGACTGGCCGTACTTCTCGCTCACGGGTGGTTTTAGACGCTGGTTGGCTATGGTTTATGGCGTGGTCCGGTCGTTTCTGAAAGAAAAAAAAAAGCGGTGTTTTGTTTGTGTTTTTGATTGCGTGAGCTCATCTTTTGTCAAGGTATCGATATTGTAGATTGAATTTAAATGGACATTGACCCACTTGATGTCATGGACATGCACATCCAAGAAAAAAGAGACAGTAGAGTGTAGCGTAGCTGAACAGGGGTGGCCTACATTTTGGCCAAGGATCTTCCATTAGACGATTGTGTAACGTACTTGATGTTCATGGGTACTTTCCCTTGTACTTTCGCCGTCGTAAGCTGATACTAGCGGAAGGTTGATATTACAAATGTCTGGAACGTGAAAGAAAAAAAAAGCGCCAGGCTGCTAGGGCTAGGGACCCCATTGTGGAAGGTTCGTGATATATTCTTAATGAGTAATCAAAGTCATGCCCAAGTATCTGGGGCGATAAATCGATTGCCATTTGGGCTGCAAACAGCCGATTCTCAGCGGGCCAAGCTATCTTTACCATTTTCGGACGATCGAACAGCGTTGAGATTGACGTTGATGTAGTATATTACGTTAGCAAAAGTTCACAGTCGATATATAGGCTTTAGCGAGGTTCCCAGAAACTACTAAATGAAGGTACATATGAAAATTTGAGAAAGACGGATTCTTTTATCTCTCCAAGTCATTTTGTTACTAGGGGTTTACGGTGTAACAGAAATAAAATAACCCCAAATTAAAACCCTTTTAGGACCAGCTTTTAGGCTTAGGGTGAGAATCACCCTCTAAGCGATCCTTCAACTACGAACTTATACCAACCAATTGTAATTCCATATCCAGCATTGATCATGCGAGAAAACCTGAGACCTTGGTCCTGAGCTGACGGCACTCTGACGGTATATATGCATGTACTTTTGTCTGATTTGTCGTGGTGATAAGCACGAAAGTGGTGAGTATGCGCGGCCATTTTCCAGCGTGCTTCATATAATGGTTGTAACATTCTACACTTATAACGGCGAATTCTTTTTGAAAAGATTTTGATTTTAACTTCTTTTTTTTGTTTCTTATTTTTAATTCTGTCTCATCGGGCATCATTAGTCACAAAGCCAACATTATTACTTTCTGCAAGATTAAGGATTTGACACTGGACCTGTTCAAAAGCTCCGCCGACCAATCGTCAACTCGCCCGACATCCACTTCCAATGTCATCACAGACTCCCAAGGGAGTACTCCATCTAAGTCTGATCCTCCCCCGCCATCTTATGACTCCGTGTTTAATAGTTCAAAAGTGGGTTCTTCTCGGAAGAGTCGTTTGGAAATTTTGCGTCAGCGGAAGCAGGAAATTAAGGACTTGATATTCAAGACCCAATACAAACACCATGAATTGTTTATGAAGGTCGAGTCACAACTAGAATCCACGTGTTAGGGTATTCGTTACAGAACGAAAACCCAATATCTGCGCGATAAGTGCTGCTTCGAAAGAGATACGGCAGATAGACGTACAGAAGATCAAAAGATTAAGGGCTGTGAATGTGTGATCAATATTATGGAAAGAAGACTTCTGTCAGTAAACAACCAAACTCGCAAACTTCAGAACAGGTTGGCCGAAGGTTCAAGTTAGTACTTGATACTCAAAGGACGCACGTGCAAGCCATGGCAAGACTTGCATACCAGAACGTTTTGCCGTACCTCATCTATGTTGTTGTAATGTACACATATCAAGAACTAACATCACTGTATGGTAGTAGTTACGAAACGCGCTGATGCTAAACACCACAGGTGCCATCACACATGCTGTAACCAATGAGGTATGCATTCTGAAACACCCCGAGACTCACTCGAGGCTCGCTGATCGTATGTCATTGATCGAGAGATAGTAGTTTCTAGGGCACAAGCATTGTTGCAATATGATATCATTAAATTAGCAATAGGCAGCGACGACTGGACGGAACATAGTGTTATGACAGATTACATGTTGGGACGAAGCCTGCAATGTGCTGATGATTCTCACGTGTGGAATCTGCCGATTCTTCGATATCCTGGGGATAGCCAAGAGGATGTTGAGAACCGCGTTAAGATCCGAGAATGCATGGTGGAAAACATAAAGGTTCTTTATCGCATAGCGGCCAGACTCCATGCTTTAGAAGCAAAAGCGAGAGTAACAGAAACGCAAAGACAAGTAGCAGCGGAACCTTCAGGCTAGGGCACAATCACTAGACAACAATATAGTGGTTGAAGGGGAATAAATACATTTCAATTATTGCATCTCAGTGTCAATTTGTAAAATTCACATCATTGTGAATCGTCATCTAGAGCAAGGCCTTCAGTAGGAGAGATAACATGTACCCAGACATACCATCACATAACCTATTGCCAAATACTTCGATTTCATTCTCAGGAATTGGTGCATAGTTTATTATTGGTTTATTTATTAAGCTGATGCTTGGAATATAGTAAGACCAGACATAGAGGTAGTCAGTTACCTCGATGTTATTTTGCACTATGCACCCTGGTCCCGAAATCTTCAGCCTTATACTAATATGTGGCGTGGACCGACATGGACCCCACATTACCTGGACACAGTTTATGTGGGTCTTGGTTGTTCTTCTTTTCTATTAAATATTACACCTCTACAGTGTTATCATGTGTGCCGCAAGGACCGGACTATGCCAGTGATTCTTACCAGTGGATAGGAGATCAAAATTTACAAATTCTTTGGATCTTGTGGTTCAATCAAAGTTGGTTGGCTAAATATTGAATTTTAAATCCAAGATGTGATTGTTCGAAACCCTAACCCTAAAATTATATCAGGAAATTTTTGGGTGGGGAGCACCCTAGCATCCACCAATAATTTAAGCTGTAAAATTGGAATCGCCTGGGTTTCAAACAATTGATTAGCCAATATCATCTCACAATTACAAGTTCAGATATCAATCACCTCTCCAAGTGCTTATATAACACGATGGCATTCCCTCCTGCTCCTACAAACCAGGTCGACTGGAATAATGTCGGGTTCCAAGTCCGCAATTGTATGTTAGTCATTCTAATATGCATCAGGTCCTCGCTCATACGAGCAGTTCCACTAACTCTTCTCAGGCAACGGTCACATCTCGACTACCTGGATCGCGGAAACTGGCGCTTGGTCGACCCCCAAATTCGTCAAGTCTCCGTACATTCCTCTACACGGTCTTTCTCCTGCCCTTAACTACGGCCAACAGGCCTACGAAGGCCTCAAGGCATTCCGTGCCCCAGATGAAACCATTACTGTCTTCCGCCCCAATAAGAATGCCGTCCGGCTTCAACACTCTGCCCGCACCCTCTCGATGCCCGAAGTCCCTGAGTCCCTTTTTGTCGAATGTGTATTGAAAGCCATTGCCAACAACGCTGAGTGGGTCCCCCCGCACAAGTCTGGGGCTGCTATGTACATCCGCCCTCTTCTCTTTGGTAGCGGGGAAATGTTGGCGTTGCAGCCTACCAAGGAGTACACCTTTGTGGTCTTTGTAATGCCAACTGGCGTCTATCATGGCGTTCACCCTGTCAAGGCGCTGGTCCTGCAAGATTTTGATCGTGCGGCTCCTCTGGGCGTTGGAAATGCTAAGGTTGGTGGCAACTATGCTCCAGTACTGGGACACTCAGACCAAGCACGGGAGGCCGGATATGGAATCACGTTGCACCTCGACTCTAAAACCCATACCGAAATTGATGAGTTTTCAACCTCGGGGTTCATCGGTGTGCGTGAGGACAATGGCGTGACAACGGTTGTGGTTCCGGACTCCAGGGCGGTTATTGACTCTGTCACTTCAGACTCGGTCCAGGAATTGGCAAGACTGCGTGGATGGAAGGTTGAGAAGAGGCCGATTAAATTTGATGAAGTCAAGGAATTCAAGGAGGTCATGGCCGCGGGAACCGCCGCTGCTCTGGTGCCTATCCGCAGCATCACCAAAGGACAGGAGATTATTACCTTTCTGGGCCCTGAAGTTGACGATGCCGGTCCCCATTGTCTTAGATTCTTGAAACAATTGCAAGGCATTCAGTTTAGCAAGGAGGAGGATGTCTTGGGCTGGAACATGAAGGTAGAAGCGAAGCATACCGAGGTTACACATGAACCGTAAGCACGGTATTGGATGATTAGCAGAAAATATGAACTCAACACACATGATTTAGCATGTCAAGTAATATATGGCTTGTGTCGGTGACGTCATACTGCACTTTACTTCACCGTTCTCCAGTGGATTTGCACAACCACGTCAGACCACATATAACCTTACATATAACCCTACTATAAATTCCTCGCGCCTTCTCGTTTATTCTCTTTACTAGTTGACAAAACCAATATATGCCCTTGGGATAGATGACAAACCAACCAGGCAGACAGTTAGCCAGAAAGGAATAATGAGAGTGAGGACAAGAGAGCTGAAGTAAAAGGGTAAAACAGGTTGAGCAGACTTCCAGGAGCGAAAGGTGATCGCTATTATTTGGGAAAAAGTTACGCAATTACAATACCAACGGTTCGTTGTGATCAGTGTTATTTTTACTAAAAAGAGCAATGCTATGTGCTTAAGTTACAATTGACTTTTTTTGCTTATAATGAGGGTCTGACTGTGGGTTAGCTAAAGCTAATGATCCAGAAGCGCTTAAACTATCTCAGAACTTCAAATGTGGTGGGGTTCCCGATTTTGTACAAAAATATCACGTGAATTCAGTTGTCAATTGGTCCTAATCTCGCGGCCACATTTTTTTTGTACAAATTGCAAATACTAATTCATGACGCATGTACCTATTTGTTATGATAATCACGTATGCTTTGTTTTGTGTTCAGTAATCAACCATCAGAAGCACGTAACCTTTGGTAGCCGCGATTATAAAATTATAACCTTCGCGGCTATTTGCCATTTTCAATTACTACATTTGGTATTTAGAATGATATGTATATGCATGCAGGGGGGTGTGATCGGTTGTGTAATTATGTCCGCACTTGCGCTCCCTTAAGCCGCCCTCTCATAATTTTAATCTGTCACTCCCAATGAAAGAAAGTACCGTTAATCACTAAGGCCTCCTGCCCTGTATTCAATGGCTTCTACATACAGACTTGATGCTCTGCAGGTTCCTGCTGTGTGAGACAAGTGATGTCATACTTTCTTAAGGTTTATATATTCACTAGTAAACTGAATTTTCAAAGTACATCCATAAACAAACGCCGGATAGAGACAACTATACGCAACCAATACTGCACGATCAGCCCATCTACATGGCGCTACTGTAACTCTGAGATTGCGCCAAGCCATTTTTCTTTTCAACACTGTCTCGTCATCACTTCTTGAACTTGACGAACTTCTCGAGATGGCTGTGATGGAAGGCAGGATAATGTGGATCCTGTTCTTTTTCTTGGTTCCCTCGATATGTTCGCTTATGGCTGGTACGTGGGAGCGGTATATTCTGAATATGGAAATATCTAGCTATCAAATTCATAACTAGCAAATCCGCCAGTTGAAGCCCGACATAATACAACCTCGAATAAGCAACCGAGTCGGGGAATGAAGAACTTGTCACTCGAAATGCCTCTTCACTTTGTAGTGTCGACTAAAATTTCCCAATTGTCAATTGTGCTCAACCGGCACCTTGATCTTCCAAGCTTATGACGACCAAATTCCTGGCGTGCTGCTATGTCAAGGTAGGGACTAGCTAACACTCGTCTACCGGAACCTTCCATTTCTACATGATATTCTATTTCCTATGTTTCAATAGGCAGGATCTTATGTTGGTAGTTGTTGATCTTGTGAGTATCTCAATGTGTTGTGACGGTAATTGCCTGTATTCTATACTCTTGTTGTTGTTTTTTAAACATCATGTCTTGTCGCCGTTTATGACTTTTATTTCTTTCTTCTTTCTTCTCCTCATACATTGTCGGCACCTCTGGTGCGGCTTTTCCCTCTCCATTTCTTTTCTTTGTTTCATGTGCGTATTACACTTTTAATTTGGTTACTCAAACTCCCCACGTCGCTGTGAATCCATCGAAATATCCTTCATTGAAGACATCTTTACCCATTTTGAAACGGAGTCCAACTTGGCGACTCGAATTTTGCACTACATAGTGGTCTCTTTAGCTTTCTTGATCGCATTCATGATAGTCGCCTTTCCATGGGCGCGTCAACATTACATTAGACCCCTCAAGGCAAGTGGCACAATGTATGATATATAACTGTAGGTAGGCCCTGAAATCAACAAGACCGTTGGGAAATATCTGGGATGAGTTATTTCGGGATTGAAGCTCTACGTTGATACTATCAGAGCTTTGGTCCAGAATACCCCCTTCTCCAAGTATCACATCATTTGTCTGTATCTTTGTATGTACTAACTCGTCTTCAGTTCGGCCGGAAAAGCCAACCTCTACGTTGATAGACACGATGCTGACGAGATATTGTGCATTTTTTGTGTTTTCTGCTGTTTATATTACTCATTGGCTTTGCTTCTGCTTTTTTTGTCGAGGTTTGTTAATGTAATCTTTTATTCGCATATCTCATCTGTTCTAGGTTGTGCATCATGTCTTATTATTAATATTAGGGTATATAACCCACATGCATGTATTTAACTATATAACAACCCCACTCCCACACGCACGCATACGTCACCAACGCGAGGCGAGTTCGAGTTCGTTTATCTTGGCCCTGATGCGCCCACAAAATTGATTGCTGTATGCATTGTTGATCGCGAGTCTAGCCTTTTCTCGTTTTATTTTTGCCAAGATCGATTTATCATTGCAATCCTTAACTGAGCTTACAATACGGTATGTTGACGTGCATTATCTTGATCGCACTGGTAAGCTGAGCGACAATAATGGGCAATTGACTGACGATGGTTGTTGGGTCAAAGCAAAACCCTTGACTTTGGAACCACCTCGCAAAGACAACAACAACAAGACCGCAGCAAGACCTACACTATTCACAGTAAAAACAACGACGGCTACCTTTGATGTCGCCATCTGTGAGATTGCACGACATTTTACATTCGACGAAACGAGATAAAACGAAGCAAGTTGATTGCATACACTTATTTCAACATAATTTATTCATCTTTTACTGTAGTCTGACTGATAATATTATTCCCATTCAGCTCCTGCGGTGACCACGAGACTGACTCGGTCCATTAACCTTACGCACCCTACACATCGCCCATGATGATGCGGGCGCAGTTATCGGCGTTGCAGATGCTTCGGCGTGTCCCTGAGGTAGCTGAAGAGTGCTCGGGCGAGAGCATCGTGAATCCCGGAAAAGGTGACTTTCAGTTTTCCTTTTGGATATCGGTGGCCCTTGGTGTGCCGTCATTCTTGGCATTTTGTGTAAGTAGGGTTACGATAGCAGTCAGCCGCCAATATTGTCAATGGACTACGACCGCTTATCGGACAGCGCTAACCTTTATTCTTTCTTGTCCTGTTTTAGGTTCTACGGACCCGATGGCCGGCCCTGTATGCGGCGCGGATCCGTAAAGTAGACGGGTTAGCTGGATTGCCTGCGTTACCAAATAGCTTATTTGGATGGATACCAGTGTTGTATCGGATCACGGACGCCGAGGTGCTGGCATTTGGAGGGCTGGATGCCTATGTGTTTCTGACCTTTTTCAAGATGGCGGCACAAATATTGAGCATAATGCTATTCTTTGCTATCACCGTACTCCTTCCCATCAACAATGCTATGTTTTCGGCTCCGGGCATGCCCAAAGAACCGAGGTCTTTGCACACAATCGGCTCTGAGGGCCCCCAGGATGACCGGGACGACCGGGATGACAGCCCGATTTGGGGCGGAGTGCAATGCAAGGATCTCGCAAATTCGGGCCATGAGCGTGTTAGTGGTGCAAAGCTGCGGGTGTTCACGTGGTCTTATCTTTTTTTTACCTACTTCTTCACTGGCATTGTCCTTGCCATGGTCAACCGTCACACGCGCAAAATACTTCAAGTGCGCCAAGAATACCTAGGCAGCCAAACAACCATCACCGACCGAACCTTCCGTGTCACTGGTATTCCACCTGAGCTCAAGGACGAAGGCAAGATCAAGGAGCTGGTGGAGAAGTTGGGCATTGGCAAGGTTGTTGACGTCACGCTCGCTCGCAAATGGAATGGCATTGACCAACTAGTCCATGATCGTAACCATGCCCTCCGGCAACTCGAGCGTTACTGCACCATGGCTTGCAGCGCCTTCTGCAGGTCCACTGGCGAAGACGCCCCTGAACCATCTTACATTCCCCGACCATACCGTCCGATCACCCGTATATGGTTCGGTCCGTTGCACCTTGTTACCCGCAAGGTCGATGCCATTGACTACTGGCAAACCCAACTTGCCCTCTTCGACACGCGCGTGTTGGCCGCACGTGCGGCCTACTACCAACCAGCTGACCTAGCCTTTGTCACCATGTCAACCACAACTGCTTGCCAAATGGCGATACAAGCCCTCATGGACCCCCGTCCAGGGGTGCTTCTAACGAACCCAGCTCCTTCGCCGGCCGATGTCGTGTGGCACAATACCTATGCATCAAGGAATCTACGGCGGGTCAAGAGCTGGGTCGTGACAGTTCTGATTTCTGTGCTGAGCGTGTTTTGGCTGTTCATTGTGGCGGCAGTGGCGTCAATGCTGTCGCTATGCACCATAAAAAAGGTGGCGCCCGGGCTAGGCGAGGCGATTGAGCGGCATCCGTGGTTAGGAGCAGCTGTGCAGTCGGGGGTTCCGGTGCTGGTTGTGACGACGCTGAATGCGCTGGTACCACTGCTATACGAGTGGTTATCGTATCGGCAGGGAATGGTGTCCCGCGACGAGATTGAGCTGTCGTTTGTCTCCAAGAACTTCTTCTTTACCTTCTTTAATGTTTTCTTTGTCTTCACCTTTGCGGGCTCCTTCTCCCAAGTCCTGCCGTGCTTGCGGGAGGCTCTGTCAAACATTTCGGTGGCTTCGCAGTTGCTGGCGGCATCTACGCTGAAACTCTCTGGCTTCTACATTTGCTTCATCACTCTACAGACGCTCGGCCTGGCACCTTTTCGGCTGCTGGAACCCGGCGGTGTCTCCAGCTACCTTCGTGGGCGGCTACTTGCCAAATCTCCACGTGACCTGCACAACCTGGCGCAGCCGCCGCAATTCTCCTCGGGCTACTACCTACCCACGGCTCTTCTCATCTTCCTGTTGTCTCTCGTCTACTCCATTCTGCCGCTCGGCTCTTTAATTCTTCTGATTGGCACAATCTACTTCCTGCTCTCTTTGTACATTTACAAATACCAGCTCCTCTACGCCATGACTCAACCCCAGCATGCTACCGGCGGCGCCTGGCGTACCGTGTGCAATCGCGCTTTCCTAGCCGTATTTGTTTTCCAGACCATCATGGCCGGCGTTATTGGTCTGCAGGGAACTTGGAAGGCGGCTCCGATGGTTGTCCCTGCCATGGGCGGCACCGCCTGGTACGCCGTTTACTTTTGGCGTTGCTATGTCCCGCTTATGCGATTCATTTCTCTTGCTTCCGTGCGGCAGGATCGTCCGGCGAGCCGGAATCTGGTTGATGTTGCCGGCGAAACGACCTGTCTAGCAGGTCTATCTGGCACCAGTGGTGGAAATGGCTTGGAAAACGGCATCCTGACAGTTGTCAATTCCCGCGGCCTTAATTCCAAGTTTGAGAATCCATCGCTGACTAAGACCTTGGAGAGGCCATGGATTAAACATCGTGATAGTGGCGTGGTATCGGTGGATGGAAGTCCCAATATATCACCGCGGTCTTCAGAAGAGGTGAGGTCACACTTTGTAGATAGAATTGAGCCGTATCGTGATGAAGTGGCAGGCTCAGTGCCGGTTACGCGTGATACCCCGAGGAGTCCAAGTCGGACAGATTCAACCATAAGCTGGGGCGACACGCACGTGTGGAGGGATGCTTGATTTACAATTTACAATATACATATATATATATATATATATACACACAAACATTTATATATATATCCACAACCACTATGCATCAAATTGATACACCCTAATTGATATACCCTGTTTCTCTGTTTAGCCCCACCGTGTTGATACGCTACAAGTCTTTTGATTTTGACTGGGGGCTACTTGTACCACTGCACCGTACCGACCATGGTGCTGGCTACTCCAGATCTTTGAACACTGCCCTCCACAATGCAGCAACCGTCAAGTTACGTTCTCTCTCCGCTGCTGCCGTCACCATGGCTTGCAAACTGACCCTGTCGTCCGCTGTCACCTCAAAGGTTTCCCCTTTGACTGCTGCCGAAACCACGGCTGCCACGGCTGCCACTCGCATCCGACGCTCGCTTTCGGTGCCCACTTCGCACTGCTCCACATCTAGGCCCTTTAGCAGCCCGACGACTTCGATCATGCCAAGTTTTTTGCCCGGTGGTAGCGGTGCGAGGTCGCCCGTGATATCACGCACCACCTGGTACCACA
Source organism: Ambrosiella beaveri (assembly GCA_030294605.1). Taxonomy (NCBI): domain Eukaryota; kingdom Fungi; phylum Ascomycota; class Sordariomycetes; order Microascales; family Ceratocystidaceae; genus Ambrosiella; species Ambrosiella beaveri. The sequence continues at coordinate 51,242 of JARQWA010000046.1, forward strand.
CAACTCTCCGGACAGCCGCCAAAGACTCCGACAATAGGACTGGCTTGGCGATATCCAATATTGTTTTGATTACCAGACCGGGGTCCGAAACCAGGGATTCCCGATGGTACCCGCGGCCCAGGGCATCCAGCGCAGCGCCGAGGAGCTCAAGTCCCTGGCCGTCTACGTCCATTGTATCAGTGTTGTCAGCATCTGGCTGGGTGAGAAGGGGTGATACAATTGTGACAATGTCGTCGAAGATGTTGATGGCGGACACTTGGGCGAATTTCCAGAGCACCTGAAGAGCACCAGGGCGGTACGTGTCATTATTCCTCTTGGCTTCCCGGATGACAACCTTGACAAGACGATCACTTATATTATTGGTATGGCTGCTGTTGATGCTGTTGCTATTGTCGGATTTCCAGTTGCTTTTGGTATTGTTTGCAAATAGAGGCAAGGTTTCGAGAACTTTTTCCTTCCCAACAAACGACTTGAGCGCCAACACCCGGTCAAATACTGGCCATACGATCGTTGTGTTGGCGGCTGATATCTCCCCGCCCATGGCATCTGCGCTCCGTGCCAACGCCCTGATCATGGCTCCTACCGTAAACGCAGCCGTATGGTGCAGATCCCACATGCTCGTTTCCAACGCTCGATCGGCCAATGCAACTATCTCAGCCACATATCTCACCACAGTCCGGTCAGTTCCTGCATGCTGATTCCACACCGCCTCAAACTCGGTTGAAGTGTACGAGTCAACATCGTGCTTGGCCAGGAAGACTAGAGGCAAAAGGAAAGTTTCGACATTGGTAAATTCATCGGGGGATGTCTTGCTAAGGGCTAGCACAGCATCGCCGACACTCCGGCGTTGAGAAGCGTTCGGAGCGGCAAAGTAATAGTCAGTGACCTTGGTACAAAACTTCTTTTTGGCGGTCGGAGTGCCGATGCGGAGACCGTAAGCGGCGGCTTGTGCATAGCACTTGGATACTTGGTCGTTGCGATCGAGTATTTGCTTGAGGAGTAAAGTCAAGAGCTTGCTGACGAATCCTCTGACTTCATTGGCGTGGTGCGTGAAAATAGTCCCGAGAACGCGGGCGCAGCCAATCTTGGTGGGCATACCTACAGCAGACCTAATGGTTGTTTCCATGGCGGGGATCAATTCGGCAATCGTCTCGGCATCAGCAACCCGGAGACAGTTCTCGACAGCTTGTGTTAATGGAGAAGTATTTGCGTGCTGGGCCCGATGCTTGTCTAGCTTCTCTTTTGTATCTGTCGACACACGTTGGTAAGCGTAGCCAATAACCTCGGGCTCCAACGTGCTGAGTAGGCCGAGGAGATGCGGCACGATGACCGCAGTGTACTTCCTCAGATATATGCCACCCTTTTGGCATATTGATAGCAAAGCCATGGTCGAGAAACTCTGCACCTCTTTCACCGATGACTCCGTCCCCTGCGGCGACAAGAGAAATCCCAAAGCCTTCTTAATCATGCCTTCTACATCCGTCCCCTTGTCGGCATCGGCCTTCCCGCTGCCAATACCAGCTTGAGGCGCAGCCTCCAAAGTGCGAACCAATGTGTTGGCCAGCGTCATACACAACGTTAAAGCAGCCTTGCGAACGCTGCCTTTGACATCGTCAATCACTTTGAGTGCCACCATCCACAATCGTGGATAATACTCGTGGTACTGGCGATATCTACGACCTTGAATCAGCTCCGCCAATGCTGAGCAACTGGCTTCACGCATACGCCACTCCCGACCAAGGATGGAAATCAAGAGATCCTCCATCATGGCGTCAAAGTGCTTATCAATCGTTGCGGCGGGCTCGGGAACCAAAGCTTTCCAGATGGAATCCATGGACCGCTGAACGTTCGGGTTCGGGTCAAACCGGTACCGGAACAGCTTGGGATACAGCCTGGGGTCTATCTCGGTGTCGACTAGTATCCCGCTCAAGCCAAAGCGGCCGAACGCAGATCGTGTTGACCACATGGTGGCGTTTGCCGCAAGCGACATGAACTTGTAGATCAGGCGCTGATCACCCACTTCCGATGCCAAATTGACAATGTCTTTGTACGACGTGATACTTTGGCCGTCTCCTGTTGGAAGCGCCCCAGGATCGAAGAGCTCCGTGTCCTCGTCAACCTTGAGGCGTTGTCCTGTTCCAGTGAAGGCGCCGATAATATCATCAACCAGTTGCTTCTGAGACTCAGCGTCGCCCTTTTCATAGACCAAAGACAAGCCTCGTGCCGCCGTCTCCTGAACAATGTCGTCACGGGCGCTTAGTAGACGCATAAACGCACCCTGGGCATCCCGCAGACGCTCGTGGACCGGTGCCATGTGACCACAGTACTGGACAAGACAGAACATCCAGATCCCCGACGCCTTCAGTAAGGCGGGCTTCGTCTGCTTGGTATTCTTGATTAGCTTGGACAAAGCGGCCGCCAAGAGCGGTAACCGGTCTAACGTGGCTGCCGGTTGGTGGGGGACCACGGTATTGAAATCGACTAGAAGCTTGACGCATTCAGAATCCCATCCCGCTGTGGCCGTTGCCAGTGCTTCACCAATAATAAAATGTATTTCGACCTGCTTGAGCTCGTACAGCCCAAAAAGTTCTGTGATTATGCGCTGAACTGACCCTTGACTCGGCGTAATTACCTGAGCCTGAGCCTCGCCCGCCTCCCAAGACAAGGATAGCGCCAGGCGACCGAGACAGGTGATGGCAGTTTGTTTGCCTTGCCTAGCATGGGCGACGAGAGACTTGATGATCTTGTCAAGATTGTCCGGGTTGTCAGGGAGGCAAAGACCCACTGTCCATAAAGCAGCAAGAGATTCAAAGAGAGCATCAAGCATCAGAGGATCATCAACGGCAGACGGTGCCTCGGGGAGACGGCCTACCGGTGAATATACCTCACTACACAATGTCTGCTCGTTTAAAACCCTGCGAGCCAGCCACGTGCCCCAAAACTCAAGGACAGCCGCCAAATTTACGTCGGATGCCGACACAGTTCCGTACAATAAGCCCTGTACCCAGGTATATACATCCCGTAGAAGATAGTCTGATGCATGCATGTTGGCAAGGAGGATCGCCAAAATCTGGCCGCCCAGGTGTCTGGTCTCCTGCCGTTTTGATGTCATGACTCTGCGGATGTGGTCGAGCTCCACCTTCGCCACACATCCAGCCAATGCTGCTTGGGGCATGACCTTGGCGATAACTAGCGCCTCCCGTAAAAGATGCTCTGATATAGCATCGTCGGCCTTGCCTGACAACGCCGAGTTTATGCTGATCCAAGCCAAGAGATCGGTATGTTTTCGATTTTCTTCACGCCCCAAGTACTCCCAAACCTTGGATCGTGCCTTGACATCAGTCTTGAGAAGCGACTTGAGATTCTCTCGCCATCCCTCAACTATTGGGGCGTCGACTCCAAGTGCGTCCAACAACATCATTTTAACACAAAAGTTGATGGCTCGTGGAAATGCTTTGATTCGGTCCCCCACCAGCCTGTTGTTCTCAGGATCTAAGGAATCCACATGGCTGACATTCCTCGGAAAGAAAAAGTCGACCAGCTGCTTCCAGTCTGGCAGCACACCCTCCCTAGGCTCGACCCCAGCATAAGTAAATGCCAGGAATGGGTCCAACCCTTTCTCGCCCTCTTCCTGGGCATCAACAAAGTCCCCGGGAACAGCAATTGCGAGAATATCTAGCCAACGGGCAGGGATGGCGTCAAAAGGAACGCAACGGTTGGCCCATTTGACAGCAACGTGCAGGACGGATCGTGGGTTTTTGGCGGACTTCCAAGAGACAAGATCGATGACTTGTTCGAGGATTTTGAGAAGCTGGGAGGTGACCTCGGGTGTCATTTCGGAGGGTTGGAAGGATAGAGAATACATGGACAGCGCACCTTCGATTGTGAGGGCCACCTCCTTATCCTCTTCGTTGGACAAATTCACAAAGAGCCAGTAAATCAGCTTCATCCGGCGATCGAGATCGTGCCATCGTGACTTGGATAGAAGGCCGATGACCTCAAAGACGAAGCCTCGGAGTCGGGCCTGCTCAATGCTGCGTGACCCAGCCTCGTTCTGAGCTTCGAGAAACTGCTGCAGACAAGCAATCAGCGCCTCGCCAATTCTAAATTCCCCTTTTGTCGGCCCCACATTGGCCGCAAATTTAATGTACTCAAACAGTGCGGCATAAAGCCTGGACTTCTCTAGGCTACTCAGAAGGACAAGTTCCTTCTGGTTTGTGTCAAGACACTGAGCATCGAGCTGCGACTGGGCGGGGCTGATATCTTTTGATACCGTGTCCCTTGTCGCAAGATTTTTGCAAACAGCGGCCATGATTTCCTGATCCATGGTTGTTGATGAATCGAATTTTAGGAGAATCTGCAAGATGCGTGTTCTTACAGGCGCATCAAATTGTTCGTGGGCCCTCCAGAGGTTCTTGGCCAGTTCGACATCGTCGTAGTCGATATTGGTCTTCTTGAGCATTTCAATGCCGGCCTCGGACACGCGACCATCTATTGACGCGGCAGCGAAGATGCTGGGTAGGAATCTCTCTCTGTCCGTAAAGATGGAAGAGCGCAAGACCCGCACAACATCGCTCTTCAACCTTGAGATCATGATAAAAGGCTCTGTCATATCTTTGTCCCACGGCTTCAAAAAGGCCAGGTCCATCATGTCCAGCCGATTGCTAGCCACCACAAATTCCTCAGTCAGCCGTGACGCCACCGGCATCTTTAGCAGCAAGACAATGCCCAGCCATCGTGCCACTATATGGGCTTCTTGATCTGTGATTCCTAGCTCCTTGCGCAGCGCCAAATCCTGTTCGAAGTCGGCAGTGGTAAATTGGACATCGGGGAGAACCCGGAGGAAAAAGTTGAAGTAGACGGCGGCTGTCGCTTGATTTGGTTCTTGCGCAACGGCGAGCAAGAGTCGATTAAAGAGAGCGGCCCGTTCACCAGTGCTGAGGCGAGGGAGACTATGACGGATAAAGGTTGAGTCCAGAAGCTTGAGAATCTGACTTTGTGTCTTAATCATTTGATCGACAAGGGCACCGACAGGGCACACAATGCTGTGCATCCTCCATGTTAGTTTGGAAAATTGAACATCGCCGTGCCTTCACCAGCTAGGCAACATGTAGTGGTAAACAAACCTCTGTGGTGCCAAGAATGTCTTGAGCTTTGATGTAAACTGCAGGACCTCTGTCCGTACAGCCGAATTGAGCGATTCTACTTTTAACAACAATGCCGGTAGATATCGATTCAACGCTTTATTGAATGCCTCCTCATCGTTGACAACACGAAGGAACATAAAGGTAACTTTGTTCACCAATGCGAGCTCCCGTTCGGGATCTGGCGTGTCTGACGTCGACATTGTGAGATTGTGTGAGTGGATGTGGGAGCGGGACAAATTGCAGGTTGAAGATCATGAGCCAGTCGCTTTGCAAGCCAGAGAGACGGCCACGGTCACAGACCACGGGCTTGAAGTGATTCCAGGGTTATAACACCCTAACCAACAATGTGGATGCCGCGGAGTGTGATGAATATAATTGTTTTTTTTTCGGGTTTTTCGGAAACCCACCGGGATGACTATCGGCGTCTATGACGTTATTGTGTTTTGTCAACGAGAATGTGTAAGAGATGACAGTCTTGGGAATTTTTGGGTATGTGTTGAGAAAAGATTGAAAAGTTTTGCATTAACTATATGATCAAGAGGTTATAAGCCGGAGTATATTTGGCAGTGACACTGTCAAGTGACGTACGTTCTTGCTGGCTAAACTAGACAGGGTTAGCAAGTACCCATGCAAGTATTATATACAAGCAGTATTATATAAATCACAAAAATGAAAATATCCTCATCTACATAAGTACATTAATCAGGCTGACTAATTATACAAAAAAAAGCAGCCAGCCAGCCAAGCTAGACGACAAAACAACAAAGAGGCCCTGACCCACTCTTGACACCAAACCAAAGAGACACCATCTATCACAATGCACTGGCAGCATCTTGTTCGAAAAGAAAAGAAAAACAAAAGTAGATCCCATCATTCATCATCCATTCATGTATTATCATGTCCACTACCAACCATCATTTCCATCATCATCTCCATCTCGCCCACAATCCTGCCTACGCCTACGCCTCCTCATCCGCAGCCTCCACTCTCACCAAAATCTCCTCCAACACCCCCTCCAAGAACCCTGCCTTTCCCACCGGCTCCGCCTTGTCGTAGTGGTCAATCTCCTTACAGACATGCGCCAACTTGTACACTAACCTCCGCACCTTCTCATGCACCTGTTCCGCCCGCTGCTGACTTGGCGGTGGGGTTCCACCGCCGACACCGCTACCGCCCGCGGCCGCTCCCTTGAGGCTCGCCTGCAAGTCAATCTGCCGCCGTTTCAATGCCTCTTCCAACGCAGGGAAAATGACGTCATTAAGCGCGTCGAGATCTCCCGTTGTCGGTGCCGGAGATGGAAACGCTGAGTGCTCGGTAGGTAGCGTAGTTTTGGACTGCAGGGTGGTTGACGATGGCGATGACCCCACCATCTTGGCCAGTCGCGATGGCTGACTACGAGGCGGGAAGGCTGTAGGGGTGATATCGCGGCTCTGTCGCCCAACGAGGCCTGGGAACCCCGTTTGTCCTGCCGAGGGTGTCGGTGGGCCGCGATACGGCGGGATCTCCTGCAATGTGATGGACGGCATTTTGGTGACCTGTCGTACTGACTGGTTGCTGCCTGATGCCGAGGCCGTCTTGCCTCGGGTCGAGGTGGAATGTGACGACGAGGTCCCACCTTGACTTAGTCTGCCTCCATGCGCGGGGACCGGTGGAGGGCCCATGGTGACGGTGGTGCTAGCAGTGGCGCTGGCAGTGGGAGTGGTAGTGATGGGTTGAATGGCACTTTCCAGGTTCATGCAGCTAAGGTCCCGCTTGAGTTCCTCAGCAATTACCCGGTCGTAGTCGGGGCTCTGGTGATCCGTAGTCTCGTGTCTTCTAGATGGAGTCTCGATTCTCTGCGGAGGCTGCACAGTAACTCGTGTCGGCGACGGGAGCGCAACCCCGTAGTTCTTGCTCGTTAATGACTTTAGGGGCGGGAGGCCTGGCGGCAGCGGTTTTCGCGTGGGCGAAGATTGCCGCATAGTATCGGAGAGTCGTCTGCTGGTGTCCGAGTCGCAGGGTTTGGATGGCGAGACTGATCGCGGCAGTGGTAGCACGGGCATGTCATCAAAGTCAAAGGCATCCACTTGTCGCGCGGGCCGCGGGGTTGTCATGGAGGGATCCGGCGGCCGGTGCAGTGTCTTACCCCGCTCGGTGACCAGGCGGACGGTGCCAAAGTCCCACATGTCGTGGTTGACCTCTTCGCGCTCGGGCATAATGGTGTCGTCGCCAACGTCGTTATCGTCCTCGTCGTCGCCGGGGTTGTGGCCGTGAGTGGCGGTAAAGCGGGTATAGCGCTCAATGAGCTCCGTCAGGTAGCTCGTCTTCTTGGCCTTGCGGATAAATGGATGGCGCAGCAGCTCCTTAGCTGTCGGGCGCTCCTTGGGGTCCCGCTGCAAGCACACCTCAATAAAGTCCTTGAAAGTCCTGGAGAAGTTGCCTTCGAGGCGCGGCGGCGGGTTCTTGGGAATCAGAAAAAGCACCTTCATGGGGTGGATATCGGCGTAGGGCGGCTCGCCGTTGGCTAGCTCCAGCGCCGTGATGCCCAGCGACCACACGTCGGCCTTATGGTCATAGCCTGACTGCTTGATGACCTCAGGCGCCATCCAGAACGGCGTGCCGACAAACGTGTTCTTCTTAGTCATGGTGGCCGACAGCTGGCCACTGACACCGAAATCAGCCAGCTTTACCTGGCCGTTGGCACTCAGCAGAATATTGGCCGCCTTGATGTCGCGGTGCAACTTCTTGTCGCGGTGCAGGTAGTCGAGGCCCATGAGCAGCTCGCGCATGATGATGGCAATGTAGTCCTCGGAGACAGGTCCGGGCTTCATGAGGTCGGCGCAGGAGCCGCCCGAGCAAAACTCCATGACGATCCACAGCTCGGCGCCGCGCGCATAGCTGCCGTAGTACTTGGTGACGTAGGGAGACTGCAGCTCCGAGAGGATGGCGATTTCCTGGATGATGTCCTCGACTTCGTCTTCGGCGGATTCAATGTCGATGATCTTGATGGCGACGGACTGTCCGGTGCGTTTGTCGACGCTGTGTTTGCGGGATAGCGAGAGGCCCGATTGTTAGCTTAGCTTGTTTTATTACTGATCTCCCGCTTCTGAGGGACAAGAGCTGGGTCTATCCTGGAGTGGAGTGGCAAGACAAGAGACTTACCCTTTGTATACTTTGCCGAAACTGCCGCCGCCTATTTCGGGGTTGTTAGCGTGGGGAGAGGGAGACGTCACGTGCGTGTCAATTGGCAACCTCAACTCACATACCGATGCACGTCTCCTTTGAATACAACACTTCGGGGTCCAACGCCTCGTTCCTCTCCTCGAACCCCGCGTCTGCCATCTTGGCGATCGTTTGACCTCCGGGAGCGGCTGGACGGAGATGTTCTTTTCCTTAGTCGTTCCTCTTCTTCTTCTTCTTCTTTTCTTTTTCTTTTCTTATTGCCTTCTCGTTTTTTCTTGGAGAAACCTTTTCTTCCGTCTCTTGTTGTTTTAATGTCAAGATGTTTTGCAGATTCTTCACAACCTCCGGACCACTGGTTTCCCAGTAGCCGTGACACTGCGATTATCGCTCTGTCTTGCAAATCACTCGCTCTGCATCAATTCCTGCTCGTGGGAATCTTGGACACTATCGATGTACTATTGATTATCTTGCTCCGTCTGTATTTCGTTCTCGCCTTGTGCTTTGCTTGGGGGTTCCGATTTTGCCTGTGGATTCGCTGCGATTCTCGTGTTTCCCGCCGCGCAATGGATGGTCAATGACAAGTCTCTGGCGTTGTCTCCGGATGTCGATTCTGTGGTTGGTAATGTTGTTATTGTTGTGTACAGATAGACATAGATGCGTAAATACGTACACAGGCGTCGTCAAATGCCAAGGTTTGTTTTTTGTTGTTTACTTGTTGCGTGGTGGGTGCGGGTCGAGAGGCCCTGGTTGGAGGGGTGCTGATGAGAGGCAGGGATCAGAGCTCTTGTGCAAGAGTATATCTCATCTTTACAGTTAACCCTTTCTTAACCCTTGCGGCTTCACCTATTCATATACTTCATAACCCATACGCAAAATTATATGTTCACATTCCAAGTACTGTAAAAATACCACAGGTCCCTGATATTCCCAACCTTTCTCTCTTTTAACTACCGCCACTCATTCTCTTGAATCGTAGTACTTGAACTAAATATAACCAAATTAACCCTAACCCTTCCCATAATGATCCCACCACTAGTCCAAAATATTCTCGCGGATTGGGTTTCCAAAAAGTTCAACAAGTCTTCTTCTATCCCTTTTTCAGCTCTGGATACAGTTTCCGCTTCCATCACCTTTGATGCATTTAAAATGATAAGGCGTCCATACATTGATGAAAGGAGCCGCTGCAATTTTATTCATCGTCACAAAAAAAACATCTAAATTCTAGGGTTCATGTCCTTACCAAGGGTTAAGAACCACCACTTGTCAGGTTTAATATCAAGTCTATTACACAATCTAGATCAATCCCCAAACACCAAACGCCAAACAAACAGGAAAATAAAAGACCTTGTGTTCTTCATCGTCATCATCGTCATTATCCAAACACATGTAAAACTTGTCGTGTACACCAAAAGACCAAAAAACAGACGCAATCGGTCCATTCAGCGACAAACAACGCCCGGTTTTTCCTCATACATACTCAATCATCACTGTCCCTTGCTTCAATCCCGCCTCACCAATCGTCTGATCCCTTATATCGAGTAGATCACCGCCTGCCGGAACCTTCTTCAGCTCAAACTCAGCACCGGCCTCATACCCTTCCAGAGGCGAAGCCTTGAGCCATTCAAAAATCCGCTCCACCTTGTCATCGAAATTGAATCGACGAATGATCCGACCGTTGGAATGACGGAACTGGATACGGGTGGTGTTAGGCGCATTGGTAGCCGGCTCCTCGTGTGGCCGATCAGAAGCAATCTTGGAGAACTCAGTCTCTTCGGGGATGGGCTCCTCAACCTTGGTAAGCGCATCCGGATCCACAACTGCTGGCAATGACAACTCCCCAGAAGCCCCCTGGCCCATGCTGTTCTTCAGAGCCATCTCCAGCATTTCCTCCTCCGTCATCCGATCAAAGTCTGGCGCAACAGTACGTTTGGCCACCTTGGCCACCGGGTTCTTGGCTGTCACGCTCAAGCTGTAGCGGTCCAAAAACTCGACAAGCTGTCCCATAAACTCAGGCGCCGAGGGGAAGTTGGGACCACTCCAGACTTTGACCTGCTCGCCAGTACGCGGGTCAACGATGCAGACGTGCGGGTAGATATCGGGGTTCTCGTGTTGGCGGGAGGGAAAGTAAAACTGAATGTACTGGTCTGAAACTTCACTGGTATCATCCTTGGAGTACTGCAGAAAAATGAAGTGTTCCTTAACCAGTTCCTTGACTCCATTGTCTCCCCAGATGTCTCGATTCAGAGCCTGGCAGCGGAAGTTATTCATGTCCTGCAGGTTGACTAAAATCCATTTATTTTTCTCTTTGCCCTCTTCCCGAGCATCATCCCAACTAAGCCTAGCCATCAAGTCAAAAGGCGGGCGGAACAAATCAGCGAGACGTCGGGAGCGGGATCTAACCTGTCCCGTTTCGGGATCGCGCTCGGCATCAGTATCAGCTTCAGCTTGGCTCCAAATCGAGTTAACAAAAGGGTTGGCGTTGGCAGCTGAAGCAAGAAGCAAAAAAAAGTTAGTTCGAGACTTGACTACCGAGCATACCGAAGATTATCCACCTACCAAGGTGAGCACGGCGTCGACGATCCATCTCCGCAATAAAATCGACTGATGATCCATCGTCATCGGTACCACCCCATCCCGAAACTAGCGTCTCCGTACGTTGAGCAATCGGAGCTCTAACCTCTTGGTCAAATGCGCCGCTCCCATACAGCTCCTCCTGGAGTCTCTTAGCCATCGCTGCATCTTCGGCCGCTTGGGCTTCGGCCGCTATTCTCATGGCATCATTATGACCAGTGACGGTCTCGGTTTCATCATAGTCTATATCAACATCGTCGTCATCACTATCATCGATGTGAATGACTCCATTCTCATCCTCGCGACCGACGTTAGAGCGACCGGTCCTGGATGAAGAGGCGGCGGCAGTAAAATTGTGCTGGAGGTCAGGATTTTCGAAAAATAACTGGATGGCAGTTTCTAGGTCGCTAGCGCTCATATTGAGGAACCTCTCGGCAACAACCTGGGTTGTGCCAGTGATGTCACAGAACTGCTGAATGTCACTCATCTTGTGGGAATCAAGGCGACCGTATTGACAGATTGCTCAAAGAGTAAGGAAACTGAATATATTCGGTATAACAATTGTTTCAGATTCCAAGATATGTCCTTTGATGATGAAAGACTTATGGCTGACTGTTACAAGTGTCGAGAGGTCTTGTTATAAACCCACCAACCAATAATAAAATGCAACAGTGTGTGCAGTTGTGAACAATATGGAAGACGAGACGAATGATAATTGAAAGTGAAGATGGCGATGGATAAAAGGTAGAAAAAAAGAAAAAAAGATAGAATACAGAATCGTCAACTGATTTCCAGTCATTGAACTCCAAATAGAATAAAGTTCTAGTTTTTTGTTGTCGGTCGAAACAACTTCTTTCCTAGAGAGTGACCTAGAAAGCCTCTCTTTCCCCAGCGCCCAAGCAGCCCATGACGACAGCAATTTCTTTGCCTATACGGGTCTATCGACACGTGATGATATAATATTAGGGTTTACAAGAAATCCTGGTCCACGAACTTTTTGGTGCTCCGTTTTGGGCAAATGGGTAAATGAACCCCGCTGATGAAAAGCGAACAAATTATCGGAAAGCGGAGTCGTATTCCATGGCATTCTCTCCGGTACCAATCTCCACAATAATGTGATGTATAACAGCGTCTCTTTACAGCGTCGAAATCACAATGTATATACATTATGTCCATCTAGCTGGACAGTGTGCGATGGCATCTCCCTTCTTCCTCCTGTGTAAATTACAAATCGTCTGCGCGACATGAGTCTTCAATTCGAAATGCACCGACCGGCTAGGTCTTCTAGGCTGCGGCAGTAGCCATGTTCTGTACATGAATTCTGTCTACAGGATTAGAACAAAGCATGTATGGTTGCATATGGCAAAATCTGCACAAATTTCTCACAGTCCGGGCCTTGCCGACAGTTTGGATGGAAGGCGGCGTAAATTGTCGGTCATCCAGAGAGGCCGATTCTCACAGTACGGTTCCTGTCCTACAGTGGGCCTTTCTTTAGAACCCTTGATGTTGAGATGAAATGGTTTAAAGCACGTGCAGCTGCAAGTAAACGAACGACACCAAGATCGTGATGAAGACGATGTCGTTTACCCCCAGCAGTAGCACATTGATTATTGCCGGGATTTGAGAAGGGACAGACGTTGCTAGATGTTGTGATCGTTTGGTTGGATGGGGTCAAATCTATATCATGTGCATCACGATACAAAAGCGACTTCCAGAAGGACTGAAAAGTCTCTTCCCACTTCGTTTGCATATTGTTCTTGCCGTAATTGCTCATGCAGAATTTGATTGCACCATGTTTCGTAGTCCTTGCTGGTGTAATTTTGCCTGTTATCTCTTCCATCTTCACCCTCAGTCAGTTCAGTTTTAACTTTGTTTCTCCTACCCCTTCTTGTCCTCTTATTACATTTTGCTCTTTGCTTTCTGCGTTGCTTGTTCGGGTTTCTGTTGAATTTTTGACTGCTTTGATTTGGCTCAACAACTGACGTGTCTGAGATTCGTCTGTTCTTTGTTTCTCGTTTCTTGATCAGCAATTCCCAGCAGCCATATTCTCTTCATCACTCCTACAGCGGGTCCCCGCCAGTTTTTGTCACCAGACTAGGCGTGTTGCCTGACCTTGGCTGTGAGGCACTATCGTCAATCTCCCGCGTGCAGGTACATTAATCTTATCTGGCCCTGACTCTTTCCAGCTTAGTTCAACAACTCGGCTACCGTTTGCATCAATTGGAAAGAACGAGAGGCAGATGTTGGCGTATCTGTTATCTGTCCGTTATCTGGATTGTACGTCACGATAGCTGCATCTATGGACTTTGTAAGGCCTAGTATAACTATGCTAAATTTTTTCCGTTGATTGATTGCAATTTATTAGAATATTTGCCCCCAGTTCGGTTCACTTTCCGCCACACTGGTGGTCACCCGTCACTGGATACCAAACCTACGCGCGCCCTATAAACCCACTAAATCTTTCTACCGCCCTAGCACTAAACAGCTCCACGTCGGCTGCTTTAACTCCTGGTGCAAAATTCGCATTTTTTTTTCATTGCTTTTTTTTCCTTCGATCTGCTCAACACTCAAATACCCTGCCTTGTCCTTCTCTTCTTTCACCTCTTTTTATTCTTGCCGGAGTCGTGCTTTTTTTGTCTTCCAAGTTAAGCTGTTCGACCATTCGCTTGTCTTGTTTTTCCTTTTTGCTTTATCAAAAGTGAGTCTTTGACCCTCGTTTGTCCGAGTCCCCTCCCATTGCAAGCAATCGGCATAATGATTGTCGTCAGCCCAGTTGGCCGTGTCTTTTCGCTGGCACCGGCGTCATCGTTACCGCTTGCTTTTCCTATACACAACACGATCGCCCGCATGTGTTGGAGCAACTATAGCCCGGCTTTCTGGCCATGATATCGTCTTATACAAATCATCTGATTTTCGGAATTTCGTCTTGATATTGGAATCTTCTGCTCAGTTGTCACATTGACCCACGCTATTGGGCTCGTTCACAGTTACGCTCTGTCATGCACCTTGAGAATTGTCGCGATCAAACTTTGCTCTTTTTCTGGTTCTTTTTCTGGTTCTTTTTCTTTTTTCCTTTTTTTTTTCTTTTTTTTTTTGCATTCCATCATACTAGCCATGCATTCTGTGAATCATCGCCAAACAATAATCTCCAATCTTTTGCAAAGTTCTCTCAACATCAACATGCTATTCTGTTACAACCTGCCCATCATGTTACGAATTCTGGGTTCAACCGTCGTCCAAAAATTTCGAGCCCCCCCCCGCACTGAGTTCCCTTGCGATTCTCACCCACCAACGTTGATCCATCCTACACTGCAAATTTACCCCTCCATTAAATGGCTGCTGCCCGTGCAAGAATCCTTGCTCCCTGGCGCTATTACTCCAAAACATTTCTCACCAAACAGAAACATGACAAACCCTGATGATCATCAATCTTGTCTGCGCATACGCCCAAGCATGTTGTCATCTCGAGTATCCATGATCATAGGTCTTGTCGGTTCTCCCCTGTCGTCGCTAAGTAGTGCTGTTGGCTCGCACATGCGTATGAGTCTCGCAGAGGAGCAGATGTGGTTGATTTTTGATGCCCCAGCATTTTAACTGTCAGGAAGTATTAGTGGTACAAGATTTTTTCACGTGCATGTCGATCTAATCGACATATCTGACCATCGCTCTTCTTTTTTTTTTTACGTGTGCGACAGCATTGCTATTTTTGATGTTCTTGTTATTGTCAAATAGAATTGTATTATTCTTCTCACGGCCGACACATACGTTATTCTCATCTACGTCATCACTCTACAATACACATTCATCTGATCACAAGACCATTTCTGACCTTCATCTAGGTTTTCTTTTTCTTTAGTTATTATCTTTCAAAATGAGCTTCCCCAACGGTGGTCCTCAGGGCGCTCCTCAGGAGATTGCTCCTATCGCTGGTGACCAGCCTGCCAAGAGCACCCTTTGGTAAGCTCAAATCATTGGAGCCAATTCACCAACAGTCTACTAACCGCTGCGGTAGGATGGGCGAGCTCGAGCCTTGGATGGATGAGAACTTCATTAAAGGTGTTTGGATGAGCTCCGCTGGCGAGAACGTTCAAGTCAAGGTAATTCGTGACAAACAGAGCGGGTAAGATTGTAATCTCCTTACTATACGAAAACACTTTCTTACTGACCATCCCATAGCAGCGCTGGCTACTGCTTTGTCGAGTTTTCGAGTCCCGATGCTGCTACTAAGGCTCTTGGCCTGAACGGGACTCCGGTCCCTAACTCTGGCCGTGTCTTCAAGCTCAACTGGGCCAGTGGTGGTGGTCTTGTCGACCGTCGTGATGACCGCGGTCCCGAGTTCTCCATCTTCGTTGGCGATCTCGGCCCCGAGGTCAACGAATACGTTCTGGTCAGCCTCTTCCAGGGCCGCTTCCCTTCTTGCAAGTCGGCCAAGATTATGACTGACGCCATGTCTGGTCAAAGCCGTGGTTACGGTTTCGTTCGTTTCTCTGATGAGAATGATCAGCAGCGTGCTCTCGTTGAGATGCAGGGTGTCTACTGCGGAAACCGTCCCATGCGTATTTCCACTGCTACCCCCAAGAACCGCTCCCACGCTTTCAACCACCAGCACGGCATGCCCAACCAAGGCGGACCTATGATGGGTGGTGCTCACCAATCGCAAATGGGCTGGGGTATGCCTTTTAACAACACCCCCTACGGCCAATTCAACCCCAACAACCAGATGAACCAGTTCACCGACCCTAACAACACTACTGTCTTCGTCGGTGGTCTGTCTGGATACGTCACCGAGGATGAGCTTCGCTCTTTCTTCCAGGGTTTTGGCGAGATTACTTATGTCAAAATCCCTCCTGGTAAAGGCTGTGGTTTCGTCCAGTTTGTCCACCGCCACGCTGCTGAGATGGCCATCAACCAAATGCAGGGTTACCCTATCGGTAACTCGCGTGTCCGCCTGAGCTGGGGCCGCTCGCAGAACAACTCCGGTGTTGGTACCCCCTACCGCCCTGCCCCTCCCCCTCCCCACTACATGACTGCCCCTCCCTTTGGTAACAGTCCTCACTTCGGTGGCCCTGCCGGTCCCGGTGTTGCTCCTGGTGGCCCCATGCCTCCTGCCGGTGGTTCTGGTGTCCCTGGTGGCATGACTGCCGGTGCCGCTCCCGGTCCTTCCCAGGTAAGATGAACTGTCTCCTTGGTTTGCTGTTTCATCTTTTTCTTTTCTTGCCTTCTCCATCTGACTCTCCACCTTGGGACTTTTATTTTTATTTTTCCCAGACTAACATGATTTGTATCCGTAGTAATTTCGGGAAGATGAGTAATCTCTCTAACCCAAAAGTCGTGTGCTTTTTTCCTTTTAACGTATCGCATTGAACCTTCTATGACGACGGATGCCTGTCTCTGGACTTGTAGGCAAGGCTGGAGTAGCCACTCGGCGTTTGCTTTCCCTTTCGACGCAGCTGGATGTTTTTTTCGTCATGTTCAGGATGGTTGCACAACCACCGGCGGGGAGAGGCTTTTGTTGCCACGGCGTTGTGTTTTTTCTGCTGTCTTATTCCTATCACGATCATGGGGTGTTTGTATTCAATCGTTTTCAGTTGGGATCGGGCGCCTTGCATGGGATTTCCTTTTTGGGTTTTCTTTCTTGACTAGCAGTCGCAGGTATCTGGTTTCTTGCCTTTTTGGAGCTCTGCTTTCTGTTTCTTTTCTCGCGCCGGTGGCTACCATTGCATGGTTTGATGTGTGGTACTTCTGTCGTTGGAGACCACGCACTGGAAGAAAAAAACACAACGTGGCATTGCTTGGGTCTTGTTCTGTTTCCTTTGTTGCGTCTTGCTGCCAATTCCAGTCCCTTTTCTTTTTCGTTTCCTTGTTTCTTCCACGCTCTCTGTTCATTTTTGCAGCGCTCTGTCTGTTCTGTTCATTGCATGATTTATATCTGGCGGCGTCCTAGAAGTCGGGTTTCGGGGACCGAGTCTCGAGATCCAAAGTGGTACATTATTGATGTTGTCCGGATCGCCCCATTGCCTGGCTGTCTCGTGTCGTCTATTTTTGATCGTGTTTTGTTTTTGCTCGCATCCTTTCCTTTTTCTTGTCTTGTATCGTGGATCGTCCTTGTATTTGTGTCATCGGGTGGGGTCTACCCCCCCCCCCGCCTCGGTGGCTGTTCCTGAGATCCTCGGCTTTTTGAGTGTTGTCTTATCGTCCTTCGGCTTGCCTGTGTGTCTGCGTTCTGCTTCAGCATTAGACTTGATGTCTCTCACGAGATTGCATCATTCCGGCGTTTTCTCTTTGCCTATTACTGGTCGTTGGTCACCTCTCATTTCATATTTCTTTTTCCTTTGCAGCAAATACATGCAGGGTCACAGTACTGGATTTAGGAATCCGTTTTCGTTGGGCTGGCTAGATATTCTTTTTGTCTGGGAGGGTGGAGTTCATTGGGCGTTCAAAAGCAAGCGATGATTCTGGGTTGTGTTTTGTTTGTGAAGGGCTTCAAGACTGGTTCATTTGCGATACGAGGTTTAATGGTTTCATTGACGGCTCTTTAGGGTTAGGATTTGCCGTGTAGCGGTCATCATTAACTTTTAATAATCAATGATACTAATTGTCATGTCTTTTTTTTTCTCTGGCAACAGAGTGTATGAAAACAGACAGATCTCTGCTTTTGTACTCATCAGAAAGTCTTGTCAATTTAGCCAAAAGCAACAAACTCAATTTTTTGGAACTATACCAATATACCAAGATTATACAAGCCATAAACAGCAAATCCGTGAAAACCAAGCAAAATAGTAAGCCCATGGAAATCTCACTTTTGTGTTCTATCATTATGTCATCAACATAGTCTTCGTCTTTAAAACTTGGGCCTCCGCATCCGCCCGGTGTACTTTGTCGTCGCCTTAACCACCCGCCCTTTCCTCTCCAGTCTCTCTTTCTTCTTGATAATCCACGCCTTGCTCCCCTTCCTCACCTCCCCCGTCCTCTTGACCACCTTTCGCGGATCCAGTACCTCCACCCCATCCATATCCTTGACAACTCCCGTGATATCCCCGCCCGCCTTCTCGGCAGCGGCTGCGCCAACCGTGAGGACCAAGTACAATTTCTGCGACTTGGTCCCGGGGTCATCCTCGAGGATGCCGGCGCCAAAGCCAGCACGGACCGCCGCTGTGGTAATCATGGTGCGCTGCGTGTCGTTTTTCGGGTAGAACTGGCAGACGGCGCGGCCGCCCCGCTTGATGCTGGCGTACAGTGTGTTGAAGAAGCGCGTGAGGCGGCCCTCGGGGGACGTCGAGGAGGACTCGGCAGCGCATAGCCACTGAATGGCCGAGATGGAGATGGCGGCGTCAAAGGTGCCGGGGCGGAAGGGGACCCCTTGACCAATGTCGGAGAGGAGGAGGTCGCCGGTGACGTCGCGTTGGAGGGCAGTGTCGAGCATGGCGGGGGAGAGGTCCATGCCGATCCAGGTGTGGGGGCCGCCGTGGTCGGGCGGCTCGGCGGAGAGGATGTCGCCTGAGAGCCCGGAGCCGCAGCCGATGTCGAGGATTAGCGAGGGGGTGGTGAGGTTGAGAAGTTCGAGGGCCCGGTGTGTCATGGCGGATTGGATGGTTTGGATGCGGGTGTTGGTGGTGTATTTGCGAGCTTCGACGGTGTCATAGTGGATATCGGCTGAGCTGGGAAGGAAAGGAGAAGACAAAGGTGTTAGTGGGGGATAAAAGATTGCGACAAGATAAGTTGCTTAATGGGGGACTTACTTACAGAGAGTCTTCGGGGCGGGACATCTTGGTGGTGGGGAGGGGGTAAATTATTGAATCACAGATGTGTGAGAGGCGGATCCGGGTACCGGTAAGTGTACGATTAAAACGGGGTCAAACAGAGTTGTTTCTGTCTCATTTGCAATAGAGCAGGTAGCGAAATGGTGCAGCGAAGTTGGTTGTATGAATTCTCCTGTACGGGTTTGAGTTGTCATGGGAAGTATTAAAAAAATTGGGTCATTTAATGTGCTTATCGATTGTGGGTGAAATGACTTTTTTAGAGTTCTTTGGCAGGTTGGATGGTGGTTTTGTGTAACAGAACAGGGAGGAGGGGTCATTATAGGCACAAAAGAGGACTGTTATGTCTAGGGTCCACTAACCCTTGAACCACACTTATTAACCCTCTGTCCCTCAAAGTCACACCAGTGTTGCATCACCCACGCGCAGCCTTTTTCTTATTGCGTTTCCGTTCCGTGATCCAAACGGAGCTTTTGACGATTGTTTGACATTGTTCTTTTTGTGCCGACCATTTTCATTGCTTTGATATCCTAAACTGTGACTTCTATCCATCTTTCATCCACCATTGACGCTCTTTTCTTTCTTAATTTCTGTTTTTTTTTTTCACCCAATCTAGCCAGACAAGGTGCAATGTGGGTTTTGCCGTTACTGGGCCATTTGGGAGCCATTTTGGCGTTTGTTTTCATGACGGTGGCCATTGGTAGGTTTTGCTTCTTTAGAGCTCCCCCCAGACCAATAAAAAAAACTTTACTAACAACTCTTTTCAGCCACCGGTCTCTACTACATCTCCGAACTCATCGAAGAACACACCGTGCAAACCCACTGTCTCCTCACCCGCCTCATCCACTTCATAATCGCCCTCTTCGCCCTCCTCTACCTCCTCGACTCCCTCCCGCTCACCCTCACCCTCTTCTCCATCGCCAGCCACCTCCTCTACTTGCTCAACCTCCGCTCCTTTCCCTCCGTCTCCCTGTCGTCGCCGGCCTTCCTGACATCCATCCCCACCGTTATCCTCAACCACTTCTTGTGGTTCCGCCATTTCCAAAATGTCCACACGACCGCCTATAGCCGGGCTGGCGCCGCCGGGTACGCCTATGCAGATGCGGCCGGCGATGTGCCAAATTTCAAAGAGGTGGCCAGCTTCTTTGGTATCATGGTTTGGCTGGTGCCGTTTGGGTTGTTTATCAGCTTGAGTGCGAATGACCATGTGTTGCCGACGATGGGCGCGGGCGGAGTGGGTGTCGGTGTCGATGGCCTGGGCGTGGGAAGGCCGACAGATGAAAAGAGGGCTGGCATGTTCAAGGCCGGGATTGACAGCGTGGCGGAGTGGTTTGGCGCCTTCTTCAATGGGATTCCGGGACGGGCGAATAAGAGGGGTTTCTAAGGATTTCTTGAACGCTGGTAGTGAGTGGTATGTTTACTTTTTGTTTTGCTGTTGCGGTTGTTGTTTGTGTTTATACATACACCTACTTGAATTTAATCATGAGAAGAGAATTTCTTGCTTGTTTTCCTTGTTAGCCAGACCGTCATATCCTGCCGGTAACGGCTTGCCAGTCCCGAGTATATCTCCCACACAATCGGTAATCCTTATCCGGCCCCTTGACCCTATAAAAAATCTCCCATTCAGGCATCTCAGCACCAACCAAGCCAAAGTCGTAGTACACATTGTAGTAATCCTTAACGCACAGGTGGCCCGCTGACCCCTTCCACCGCCCATTCTCCTCGACAAATGCCACCTCGTGGAACAGATAGTCGGCCTGCAAGACATCCTTGGCCGCGGCAAACCACACGCTGAGCACGTCGGTAACGGCATCATAACGCCAGATGTAGTTTCTTGACGCCCGGAAACTCAGCCCGTTATCGGCCGTGAAGGTGCCCGTTTCGTTGTACACGTACTCGGTCACAAAGTCCAGTCTGCGCTCCCGGGTCCGCCTCGATTGTTGTGTGGACTTTCCCGCGAGAATCTCAGCTTCGCCCTCGTCACCATCACCATCATTTTCGACGTCTGGAATCTGCCCGTCTTGCGACCACCCATGTTCCGTCCCATGCCGGATGGAAAAGGTTGCAATGCCGGAAAAGTGACCTGAAGGATGCAATGGCAATTTCGATCGCAGCGACCGCTCCAGCCGCCATTTGCCGAGGAGATGGCGGAAGATGGCGACCGCCAGGTTCTTTTTGCCACTAAGGCTGTTTTCGACTGCCTTTTCGGTAGCAGCGCGGATGACAGCGTTGGCGTCGCGAGCAGGCGACCCTGGGGTTACATATAGGGACGGCGTAGCTATGGGTAGCGGGAAGGCAGTAGAGATTGGTCGGAGACTCAGGGCTTTGGAGAAGGAGGAAACAATGTACTGGACGTCGCCCATGGGGAACTGGGATCGCCGGGGGTCCTTCTGGAGTCCCTTGACATGCTTTAACGAGGTATCCTCTCTGAGTGCCGTGGCCAAGACGTCATCGGACCCCCCATTGACCCACAATGTGGCGAGGAATCGAGCCTGCATCTCCATGACACCCCAATATGGCGACCGGTAGAAGCCTGTGAATCCCAAGTTGGAAATTTCCGGGTGATATGTGTTGTGCATGGCGAGGGCAACCGGGACATGGCGGGCCATCGGATCGTAGGACAAGGTTGTAAGGATTTCTGAAGGCAGCAAAAGCAAAACAGGAGATGCTGTGAACCCGGTGGCGAATATTACAGCAGTGATGTCGGAGAGGGTCCCGGTGGTCAGGTGGACTGTGGTCCCGTTGAGCGACTGGAAACGACCCGTGTGGATGGCGATGGTGCCGTCCCGGACAAAGTTTGCGTAGTATGCGGAAATAGCCAGTTGTGCCGGGTCCCCTTTAGCCTCCTCAGAGACCCGTAGACTCTCGTGTATGTCCCCCTGATCACTCCCTAGTAACTCCTGGTACCTCGCATGTGTCTGCCTGGCGGCGTCTTCTGTGACGCTTCCGGCCAAATTGACGTCTAGATTCTCGCGCCGATACCCCATTTTCAAATCCATTGGCAGAAACCTGGGTGCCCGCCGGGACCCATCGGGGAGAAACGGTGGGAATATCCACGTGGGCTTTTCCATCACGTGGAGGACCTTGAGAGTGCATTGCCGGTTGTCGGTACCCGGGCAATGCTTAAAAGACGAGATATCGAGGGCAACTTGGGCAGCCGTTTCGACACCCGAAAGCTGCGAGCCGATGACAAGTACAGTGCCTGCAGTGGGAATGGAGCCAGTGGAGGGGAAGAGGGATGGGAGACCCCGGTAGACGGTAGAGTGGAGAGTGGGGATGGATGGGGTTGCCGGAAGACCGGGGGGCATGTAGGGCTCTGAAAAGAAACCACCGGCCACAACGAGTCGGTTGAATTCCCGCGTTACGGGCTGCCCCTGGCCGACCAGCCTCACAGTGACCGACCAACCCATGTCCTTTCTCTGCTGCACCCCAATAACCTCAGCCCCCATCACCACTTCGACATGCTCTTTCCCTACCATCTGCAGTTCCTTTGCATACCGCCCCAGATACTCGCCAACCTGCCATGCTTTTGGAAACTCGGGCGTATCACCGGGCCATGGGAAATCACTAAAGACCTGCGAGTGCCGGCTGATATTTGTGTTTAAACGGGGGTCAATGAGGCGAGAGTGATCGTTGGGGGAGGCTGGCCACAGGCCGCCAGGTGTTGATTGGCGATCGTAGAGAGTGATGTGCGGGGTGGGGGTAGACGATAGAAGGGTTTTGGCGGTGACGAGGCCGGAGGGGCCGGCACCTGTGTAAGACGAGGGCGAGGTGGTCAGTAATGGTAGTGAAGGATTGTTGGGGGAGGGGCCAAATACCGATTATGCAGATGGATTTAGTCATTGAGAAACGCAGGTTTGCTGAGTGAGCGATCATTCACAGATGATTTGAGTAAGCATAATCAAGTATTTTGAAGTTGGCGATAGTGGGAGTTAATGTTAAACAACAGATGTGTAACAGACGTGTGTTCTTTAGGGTTAGTTATGCTCAAACCCAAGACTGACATTCTTGGTTGCTGCCTTCTGTACCCAGTCAATTAAGCCGAGTCAAGCTACACAACAGAAGCATTTCTTGTTGTTTTCTCCATTCTCGATTACAATGGATTTATCCTTTGTGCATTTGCTTGCAGTTCAAGTGAAACACAACAACAATTCTTTAGTCAGACGACGACGGCCTGCGTTAGGGCTCGTGCAGCCTTGATGGCATCTATGGCGCTAGCCGCGTCTATATACCCAGCCCCTACACCACTTAACGCGTCAACGCGGTTCCTTAGCTGCAATTGAAGCTTGGTTGATTGGATGACTTTATACTTTGAATATCTAGGAGAGATTGCAAGGGAGCGTAAGCTATCAGTATCAAGCTGTGAGGACATTAATACTAAACATTTCGTTGCCTTGAAAGGACACGGAGACTCACACACCCACACAGAACCCCATAACAATGGCACCGCCGCAAAAGTCAAAACAACAATCCCTGACGTCCTTCTTCTCCCGGACACCCTCGAAACCTCAAAGCGCCGCCAACCTCTCATCACCACCGCCATCGACAGCCCCAGCACACTCACTGCTGGCTGTTCGGAAGCGCCCGCTCTCAACAACCGAAAGCAACATTGTCAAGAAATCTCGCAACAACAACCTCAATGGTGAGGATGGCGAGGATTCTGTTGCCAAGCGACCGAGACGGGCAGCGCGGAAACGCATCATCGAGAGTGACGATGACGATGAAGATGATTATGGAGACAATGGCAATGACGACGATGACGGAGACGAGTATGTCCCTGAAGACGACAACGATCACGACGCCCTTACACCCAGCCATCTGACAGAGCCAGATGTCACCGCAATACCGGCGCTCGCCTCCGGGCCTCTTGATCAGGCCAAGGGCAAGACTCGTTCTGCCTTCCTAAGCCAATTTGCCGCTGGCGTGACCGATACTTCTGCCACAAACAAATCCCGCCACGCAGCCTATGTCAAGAAGCTCGGCACCATGACCACATCTCTCCCCACGGGCTCCGACGAAGAGATTGTTTCCGATGCCTCCTCCGACGAGCCAGCACTGGCCGCCAAGGGCAAGTCCAAGACAAAGAAGCTGACGCCAATGTTGCAGCAGATTGTCGACATTAAACTACAACACATGGACACTTTGCTTGTCATCGAGGTCGGATACAAGTTCCAGTTCTTTGGCGAAGACGCTCGTGTAGCTGCCCGTACTCTCGGTATCATGTGTATCCCAGGACGCCTCCACTACACACCACATCCTTCCGAAGCCCATCTTGACATCAATAAGTTTGCCAAGGCGTCAATCCCCACACACAGACTACCGATCCACCTGCATCGGCTGATCCAGGCAGGCCACAAGGTCGGCGTCATTCGTCAGCTCGAGACGGCTGCGTTGAAGAAAGCCTCGGACAACAGGAATGCTCCCTTCGTCAGGCGGCTGACCGATCTGTATACGAAGGGAACGTACGTCGGCGAGATCGATGACGCGGACATGAAGTCAGGAGTTCCGCCGGGCGGCTATCTGCTTTGCCTGTTTGAAGAAAAGAGCTCACCGAATGCGGAGAAGGTGCGGATCGGCATGATTGGGGTTGAGCCGGGGACAGGGGATGTCGTGTGGGATGTCTTTGACGATGGGTTCCTGCGCGACGAGTTGGAGACGAGGCTATTGCACGTGGCTCCAGTGGAGTTTTTGTTGGTCGGCGACATTTCGCCCAACACCAACAAGGTTGTGGCCCACCTTTCGGGCGGCCGGGAAAATGTCTTTGGGGACTCTGCGCGCGTGGAAAAGGTGGACCTCGCGGCATTGGCCGGTAGGAAGAAAGGAGATGCTATAAATCTCTCTACTAACCATGTCACGCAATTCTTCGCCGAGGCCTTGAAGGATGCCGGAGGCGCTGAGAAGAAGCGTCTTGACGAGATTCTCAGTCTGCCCGGTCCCACCATGGTCTGTCTCTCTGCCATGATTACCCATCTATCCGAGTACGGATTATCCCATGTCTTTTCGCTCACGGCCAATTTCTCGTCGTTTACGTCCCGGCGGCACATGGCTGTGCCTGGCTCGACCCTTGAGGCTTTGGAGATATACCGAAACGGAATGGACCATACAGCCAAGGGCTCGCTATTCTGGGCTGTGGATAAGACGCTGACGCGGGCAGGCCAGCGCCTACTCCGGAAATGGCTCGGACGTCCGCTGTTGTCGAGAGACGAGATTACGGAGCGCCTAGATGCGGTCGAGGAGTTAAAGGACAAGATGTCAACAATGGGTGTGTCAAGAGTGGAGAGTCTACTAAAGTCGTTGCGTCCCGTTGATCTGGAAAGATCGTTGATCCGCATCTACTACGGCAAGGCGACGGCCAAGGAGTTGGTGACTACCTTGCAAGCTCTCGTCCGAATCGGCAACTCCGTGCCAAATCCCGATGCCGACAACCCGGAGACATCCACCGGGTTTTCAGCCCCATTATTGCAAAAGGCCGTTCTTTCGTTCCCGGACATCCTGGAGCCCGCCACCAAGATCCTGGACAAGATCAACCTTAAAGCCGCCTTGGCCAACGACAAGCTCCACGTGCTCAAGGAAGACCACCACACCGATAATATGACGACCCACCAATGCGGCATCGCCTCGGTCGAAGCCGATCTCTCGGACCAACGGCCGCTCATCGGCAAATCTCTTGGCCACAAGATTCCTGCCACCTTTGTTACTGTCTCTGGCATTGAATATCTGGTCGAAGTTGCAAACACCGACCTCAAAAAGGTCCCCGCGTCCTGGGTCAAGATCTCAGGCACCAAGAAGGTCGCCCGCTTCCACACGCCTGAGGTCTTCCGGCTGATTGCTGCCCGCGACCGGCACAAGGAAGCTCTTGCTGCAGCTGCTGAAGATGCCTTTAAGGATCTGGTGGGGGAAGTTGCCGCGATCTACGATGGAGCCCGAGAGGTAGTTCATGGGGCGGCAACGATGGACTGTTTGTTGAGCATGGCCAAGGTGGCCGGGCAGCCAGGGTTCTGCAAGCCCGAGATTCTTCCTGAGGGGTCCGCACCGTTTGTGGGGATTGTCGGGGGTCGGCATCCGGCGGCGGAGCGGATGATGGAGGGTGGGTATATTCCGTTTTCGGCAACGCTGGGCACTCCCCCGTCTGCTGCCGAGGACGGCGATGGTGATCCATCAAGCGACGGCCCATTGCTGACATCAACGCTGGCTCATCTCATCACGGGCCCGAACATGGGCGGAAAGTCGTCGTTTGTCCGGGCCCTGGCCCTGCTTACGCTCTTGGCGCAGATGGGGCACTTTGTTCCCGCGGAATCGCTCATCCTGTCGCCGCTCGACGGTATCTACACCCGCATGGGCGCGCAGGACAATCTGTTTACCGGAGAGTCGACGTTTATGCACGAGCTCTCGACCACCTCGCGCATCCTGCGCGCCGCCACACCGCGGTCGCTCGTGATTCTCGATGAACTCGGCCGGGGCACCAGCACCTTTGACGGTGCGGCGATTGCCGAGGGCGTCCTGCGATATGTGGTCAGCGACATCAGGTGCCTCACCATGTTCATTACTCACTACCAGAATTTGGCCCGGGTGGCCGACAGTCTGCCGGCAATCCGGAATCTGCACATGCGGTTCGAGAAGCAGGTGGTTGATGGCCGGGAGGTAGTTATCTTTTTGTACGAAGTGGCCGAGGGGATGGCCGAGCGGTCGTACGGGGTCAACGTGGCGCGGCTGGCGCGGGTGCCGGAGACGGTACTGGAAGTGGCCAGCGGCATGAGCGGCGAGATGGAGCGGGTGATGGGGGGCAGGAGATTGGGGAGTTGTGTGCGGGGATTGGTTAGGGTGTTGCGCGGAGACGGCGACGGGGACATGGGGAGGTTAGTGCGGGGAATTGAAGAGCTGTAGGCGGAATGGTGGGATGCGGATCGTGAATTTGAGGCCATATCGTTGGCGAAGACTTTTGTGGTTTTTTTTGGTTTTTGTTTCTTTTTGACGGTTCATCTATCTCTGTTTTACATTTTCTGTTCTTTGTTTTTTTTTTTTTTCGGGTTCCATCATCAGCATCATCATCTCAACAACATCGCTACAGGCATCTTTTGGGGGGCAGCCTCGTCATGACCACCGTCACAAGGCTAAGAACGAGAGACAGGAACGAGAGACAGGACGGGCAAGAGGGAGAAAAACGACAAGCAAAGAAATAAGTGAGACAGGCGGCGCCAGGTCCTCACTACCCTCTGCCTCTCCACCTCACATCTTTTCTCCACCTGTTCCCCTATCTCCGCCTCCCTTGGCCTCCAAATATCGCCATTTAGTGCGAACTCTGCCCATACTTGTACCTGTACGCATAGTTAGGCATCCCGTGATCATACGACACCTCGCTGCCCTTAAAATCCTGGCCCGAGGTCGATGACGTAGCCCGGGCATGGGCCGTCAAGTTTGGAAGCGCATTGTACTGCCTAGGCTAAAGTTAGCGTCCGTGTCTCCTACTCTCACCTTCTACTGTGTTGCATGTCAACTAACGTCAACTAGGGAGGAAACTTACAGGTCACTGGACGGAACATACGGCGAGTAGCTCGTCGCGTTGAACGTCCCCATTTGCGGCAGAGTCCGGGGTCTCGCGGCCGCGGCTGAACTTGCACCTCCTCCGACAGTTTCGGTGTTTCCCGGGCCCGAAAAGGGCCGGGCCGAGGGTGTCTCTAGGGTCTTGGAGAAGGCCGAGTCCAAGTCAAAGGTACCGTCCTTGTTTCTGGCACGTTCTAGATCACTAATGGTGCTATTTGACGAGTGGTGGCGCGAGGTCATATCCAAAGCAAGAGCAGTCGAGTTGGCAAGAGCTTCCTGCGCGCGAATAACATGGTTAGTCTTATTTGAACCAATACTACACATACATGATATATTTACGCCACTGGGTCTGCAAACTTACCAGACGCGGACTGTTGGGGACCGAAACCCCGTCGCAGATGTCCCGCTCCCGCATAAGGTCCATGTTCCGGTCAAAGATAACTTCGCGCGTGCCCACTGCCTCCGCGGCCCGCTGGATCCGCAATGTTGCACTGGCATCTTTACGCTGATTCCGATATCTCCGCTGTAACGGTGTCGCCGAGTCCCATATGCCCATGCCTGGCAGAATCAACCCCTTCAACGCCGGCGGCTCCCGCTCCTCCTTAGACCCAAAGATCTCAAACCCGCGGCATATCTTGATCATTGTGGCAGAGCAGTTGCCTGACGAATTATAGACATTCTTCATCTTTGGTGGGGGTACAGGTAGCTTGCCATATGGCCGATATTCTGCAACGCCATGTGTGGCCTGTTGGTGCAGGTGGACATGCGATTGGACCGATGCCTGCTCTTCAGCCGTCATCGACGAGAGGTGGCGGTAGATGGCCGCCTGGTCCGGCATCACAGACATGTGGCGAGTGGGCGTCATCTGGGCAATGGCTGCAGCAATAGCCTGGGGGGCCACTTGGTTGCCCATGAGCTGGGTACGAGCTTGTACTTCGGTGTACATTCCGCGGAACGGATCCTGGGCCAGACGGGCCGCTTCACGCTACGAGTCCCCAGCAACAGGTTAGAAAATGAGGTTCAATCGTCAATCACGGGAACCAGGCCGAGCACAGCTGACTCTGGCTCTGTCCAGTTGTCCTCTCAAAGCTTGCTTACCTTGGCATATTCATTTGAATTGGCAAAGCCATCACAGCGGGCACGAGCAACCTTCTTGTTGAACTCGGTAGTTACCATATCTTCAATGGGCAAGTGGTTGTCGTTGCACCATTCAATGTATCTAGCCAACTCCTTGCGGTTGTTCTTTTCGTCACAAATCTTCTGGAGGGCGACATAATGCGTCCGGGTGGACAGGTGCTGCTGCAGTCTTGCTCTGGTACTTGAGACCGACTGGCAGGCCCAACACCGGTACGTCACACCCTTGCGCGGGGTCGAGGTCTTGTCGCGGCTATTGCTCTTGGGAGTGATGAGGGGGTGTCCGGGCTCGACCAGCGTGATGTCGCCGTCAATCATGGACATGTCAGGCTGCGGCTCGGTGTATATCGCGAGGCCATCATCCTTCCGTGCAGCAAAAGAGCGCGAGGGCGCCATGGGGGCCATGGGGGCAATTGGCGCCATGTCGAGGCGGTGGCAGTTATGGTATTTGAGCGGGGTCTTTGGGGGGGATACCTGCTGCTGCTGGTGGGTCTGTGGAGTAACCGGAAGAGACATTGTTGCGGACGCTGCGAGCCGGGCCATTTTGGCACTGGTCAGCTGAAAGGGGAAACTCAAGCGTAGCATTGAGATGACGATGCCAAAGTAGGTGGCAAAGGGGAGATCGAGGTCGGGGAACTTACCGTGTCAAGACGAGCCAAGAATAAGGAGCGTGAAGGGAATGAAGTGGAGCGACTGCAAAACGACCCAAAAGAAGAAAAGAAGGAATGTCACCTACACACACAAACACAAAGACAAACCCTTCAAAAAGCAAGAGAACAAAATAAAAAGAAAAAGAAAGAAAGAAAGTAAAAGCAATCCAAAGACAAAATCAAAGAAAGAAGAAACAAAATGAACCTGAAAGGGAAGATTGAGAACGCCAAATCTCCGCACCAACTCAATCAGACTGAAGAATAAAAGAAAGGAAAAGAAAGAAGGACGGGCCAACGGGAAACTGTCAGAAGCCCCTCCTCTTTATAGATCCCAATCAGCAACGAAACTTACAACTTCCTCTTTCTTCTCCACTTATTCCTGCCTCCTCCCCCTGACGAACCTCTCCGTGACAAAGTGACTTTGCTGTGCACTGGAGGCTACCGCCTAATCAATGTACCCACCGCCCACAGCCATTTTGGCGGTGGCTGGTCACTGAGTAATATGGATAAAAAGAACATGAAAAACACGTAGAAATTATGGGTACAACTCCGTGTTGTGGTCGCTCAAAGAGGAAAGCGACCCGGTTTGGGCACAGCAATTGCCGTTTTGGGCTGTAAACTACAAACCCCCCCCCCCCCCCCCTTTTTTCTTTCGCAGTTAAGAGTAGAAAAGCGACTGGTCGGGATGGACGGAGTTGCTTGGTAGTTGTGAGAGTGAAGAGAGGGCCTTTTTGTAGGAGGGTTATCGTGGTTGGGCCCTAGGTTGTTGGTAGAAGTGGCGTGTCGGTTGATAGCGCCACGACAATGGCCTTGACGATGGCGATGGCGGGCGAGTGGGAAATAGTGGCGTTGGTTTGATGTGGTAAATTATTTGTTTTTTATATTGCAATAAACAAAGTCTCAGAGGTTTGTGACCGTGTTACTTGTTCGATATACATCACGAGAGTCCTTCTGTTGGCAGGCAGTACCGTCTCTTCTTTAGCTGAAGCAGATTGTCCCTGTGGATAAGTCCGATTAAGATATTCGTTAGCATTCTCCTTGTCACAATGATCCCATCAGTGGGTTAATAGTCCTTGATGTTGACATTCTCGATTGTGCAATTCTGCACTGGCTCGGTCATTCAATTATGTCCTTCCGCTCAACTCGTCAGCATCCACCTCACCACAATCATCATATTGCCAGCACATTCGTGTCCCTTTCTTCTCTCTTGGCCACCGTTTCATCCTCTACAAATACATCCGTTTTTTGTTGTTTTTCCCTCAACTTACCACCTCGTCAACTTAAGGGTTCTATGTGTAACAACCGCTAGGCAACGCTGCATTGTTGAATGATTGAGGTTGTGTTAGCCCCACTTTATAACATGGAGATAATCGCAATGTAAGCCGATTGCCTATTTAGTCACAGTGGAAAGGCAGGGGACAATCCAACCTAATTCTGCAAGGATCTTGGTTGAAGGTAGGGCCCGGAAATTTGAGGTTTTTTGAGAGATATCAACCCTAGCAAACAACTGCGGGGATAACCAAAACTTCACAAAACTTTGTTGAGACGGCAATCATGAATTTACACAGGTCAAAATTGCAGTATAGCACGCAGCTGTAATAGATTGGAATGGAAATAATTCAACTATAACATGATTAAAATTCTCAGATAACTGTTTTTGTCAGGCATGTCCAATCTTACGCTAACGCCCCATCAACCTCATGTGTTCTTTCCCGACATCACGACTCCGTGTTTCTGTTCAAATAAACCTCATAACTATTGACAACATTGTGATGCCGACTTGGCGTTATATTTTATCACTGCACTGTCATAAAGTTAAAAAAAGAAATCGTGTCAGCCAACGGAACCAACCGCA
Source organism: Ambrosiella beaveri (assembly GCA_030294605.1). Taxonomy (NCBI): domain Eukaryota; kingdom Fungi; phylum Ascomycota; class Sordariomycetes; order Microascales; family Ceratocystidaceae; genus Ambrosiella; species Ambrosiella beaveri. The sequence goes on from JARQWA010000046.1 coordinate 82,059, forward strand.
TGGTTGTGATTTAACAACAACGGCAATATCAGCACTATGCCTTATTCGTCCATTCCTACGCCACGAGCGAAAACATGAAGAATATTCAGTTCGGCACATGCTGTGCTATGGCAATATTCTAGATTAGATTGTGTTAAATAGCGGGGGATTCCAAGGATGCTGCCGACAGCTGAGCCAGCTAAGTTGTGAACGCAGGATGATAGGTCAGCGTCAGGGGCTAAAGGACTTGGATGGTCACGTTCGCTGGGAGATGATTCTGTTTTCGGCTCTGTTGGTACGATTGTGGATATTTAGTGCATTCTTCTGCATTTACCATGGGTCGATGGTCTTCATTTTCATAAAACAAGGCCCGAACTCTATACCGCTCGTGCTTAGTGTGGAATTTATAGCTCGAGATTTGACGATCAGCGATGCATGCAGAAAAAGATCTCCACCTTTCGGGCCCTTTAGATAGTATTGAATAGACCATTTGTCACACACACTTTAGTCAGACTGCATATATATATGGCATGGCTTTCCCCCAAGTTCTCAGCCAAACCTTTCTTCTTTCTTCATTACCGGGCCACATCTTCTGTTGTTTGTGGAATTCATCGTCAACCTCTCAGCAGCATCCTATTAATGCCCATGTTTTCTTTCATTTGACAAAATACCTCAGCTTTGTACGTCGGATAATCTACCAACGTCTTTGCATAGTCTCTTGCAAAACCTTGCTATCATTTAAAGGTTGGTTGATATGGTTTCAACATTCTTATAACACATGACGCTAACCATACTAGTTCGCCAGATACACGACTCGATTGTGTGATCTCACTATGAGTTGCCTCCATTCTGACCATAAAACTATGGAAGATGACAGAATACCACCCTGCAAGAAAGATTTTGATAAGTCTTTCTTGGGGTTGTCGATACCCGCTGACATAAAAGAAGTTTCATGCGGTTCTTTTATCATGGTGTATATATTCCTCATACTTCTACTCTACTTCATGATTGTGAGCGGATTTATACTTATCTATGTTACTTGATGGAATGTGGGATAGATATGGATTCATCGTTTTACCTATCGTAATTTCTATCACTAAAGTCGCGCTTGGTATCATGGCTGTTATCATGGTAAGCCAGGCTTTGTCTGCAGCCTCCATCCAGCTCAAGGTTAGATTATTCCCTTGGGAATATGCTTGGTCAAGTGTTCTCTTGTATGTTGCACTTAGATTCTCGATAATGGCGGGATGGAATAACATCATTTGGCTTTAAATCCAATATACAGTAACCAAGCTATTTCTATACCCGTTTAAGTACTTCCATCTCGCAATATGAGATGTGCTACTATGTGTTAGAACCCAAATATGCTACTGTTCTGTTATATTTTTGCATCAAACCGACTGGGCATCGGAGTAATGTATCTTATGCTGTATCAAGTGGTGGATCTGAAGGGTGTATATTGGAACATGTTGGTAGTATTTAAAATGTCGAACGCTTCAAACGAATTCCAGTCCCAAAGCAAAGAACGGTCCTTGAGAATCTGTGCTATATCCGTCCGTTGGATGTCCTATATCCAACCTTGCACCAGCACTGGGTACAGGATGAAGTTGCTGCTAGATTCTTGAGTATCGAGTCGAGCCGTCTTGAGCGCCGACCAGCACAGCGTTTGAACAGAGGTGATCAGGAGCATTATTCCAATGACTAGCACATACTCGATTAACAGCGAGATTTTTGCAGCGGGCATGTGTCGATAGATATCGTGATGGGTATCCACGTTTTTGACCCAGATGGAGTGGACTTGAATCGAGACCGGCAGATTGCCCAGACTATTGTCGATATGAACGGTGAGAGATTTGGATGGCAGTATGTAGATGCCAGAATGGCTGTTATCTCATACCGTAAAATAATAGGCTATGGCTCGGATGAGACGGAACAATGACACAAAGGCCAAGCAAGGCATCGTGTCATTCATAGTCTGGGAATTGTGAGAAGTGTTCATTCTCGGTGCTCATCTGAATTAATTTCGAATTCACCAATAAAAAATCCCACGCTAACACATGCAATCATCAAATCAAGACAAAATGATTAAAATCATCCAATGAACATTTGGGGACTCACAATGTGAAATTGAAACCGCCATTTTTTTGTTTTTTTTGTTCTTTTTTTTTAAAAAAAAAAGTAGTACACTAAGTGTCAGAATCTCGCTTCTGATTGGCTGAAATCTATAACCCTAGGTAGTCGATAGAAAATTGTCGCAACCCTAGCTATGAATTTACAAACCGATGGCCAAACTGGGTGGAACTAATCCGGGTTCGGACAAAGTTTCAACTTTTCAAAATGCAGGTTATCTATGATATGGCTAAAGTATAAATTGGTGTGGCTCACACCTATAGTCTCGCTAGATTTGATCTCTCAACCAAATATTCACAAAGGAAGAAAATGATAGATATAATGTCTCAAACAACATCCCACTCCATGGTCATTATTACAGCCACAACTACGGCCACGGCTGCCACCTCGCCCGACTTCCAACAAATGACCACCGTCATTAAAAATGCCCTCGAAGCCACCAAATTCTGAACCCCCGACCGCTTCACCACGGCCGCTATCGCCCTCGACTGCCCCTTTACCCTCCTCATCGTCATCGCCGCCCTCAAACTGTTCAACTGGGCCTACGCCTGCACGTGCGACCGGTGCCCTAACTGCCGGACTATCAGTTGGTTCCCTTGGCGGCGGATGCAGGATGACGAGGAGAAGCTGGTGTTGTTATTGGGGCGAGGCGATGGGAAGGAGAATAATGGGGGCGCGGGCGAGGGACAAGGGGAGAGAGAAGGAGAAGGAAAAAACCCGGAAGAGAGAGAAGGAGGGGGAAATGAAGGGAGTAATGGGGCGTCGATGGCGAACGCAGCTGGTGATTCTCAGGGTTTGGGTGGACGGTCGCTGACAGGGGCGGGGAATAACAACAGAGATAGCCTTGCGTTGGATGGTCCTGATTTTGGTGAGCAGATGGTCTAAGGTCGATCTGTCCAAGAACAATGTCAGTTATTAATATCGATACTGCTATGTCTAATGATTATAGATGCTGCCACAAGTTATCTGAGTTTCTGCAATGGTGAAATTTAGTCATTACAAGATATGGACCAACTGCTTATTTGCCCCCCCTTCTTATCGATAGTGTTACCGCTTTATATTGATAGTGGTCTATAACGGAAGGTAAAGACAACATTGTAGTTTTCATCATTATTCTCCAATAACAACATAGATGCAAGATTGAAAGCCAGCTATTATCCATACACTACTTGACAATCTATGTTCCTTGCTTTTGTGACCTCAACTACCAGCAGACTATAGCAACCATGTTGCTGTAAATCCATCTTTTGTAATTCGTAGGTGACAAAAGAGGGTTAGTGTTACACAATGTCCAGCATAGTTAATAGCAGCTTCTTGAGACCATCAAGCCTACACCAATGAATCCAGCCACATTTGTTTGGATACTTGAAACAATTCGATTGTGCAGTCATCTGTCAGGTCAAGTATGGTTCAACAAAATGTGAAGGCCATGGTCCCACATGTCGGATTTTGCGGGCGTTGTCAATGATCAATGATCTTCACAGGGATTGTTAAATAGCCAATCATTTTGTATGAAACTTTCCAAAATGGAAAGTCATCGTACAAGGATATAATCTTGTGTCCGTTCCTTCCTTCCTCCCCCAAAAAAAAAGAATTAAAAAATAGAATAAACTGTCCATCACCTCCAACTATAATAAGGCTATCACCACGGTTATACACTGTCGCGGCATGATAAGGCTTAATACAGTCTTGGTCTTAGTAGCTAGCCAATGCTGGTGTCCCGGGTCGACATCAGCATCGAGCCAAGGCAACGTTTGGTCCTCTAGAGAAAAGCTAAAATTGGCCACAACAAAATGCGTTAGGAGCTAGAAATTTAGTCACTGAAGTAGGCTGTTTTCAAGCCCATGAAAGACACACGCACAAAGAAAAAATAAATGCATGTCTACTTTTTAAGCCGCACCAAAAAGGCTGTCCGTAAACTGCTGTCTACATCTGGAGAATACCAGAAATCTCGATAACGCAGTCCATGTTATGGAGGACCCTCACCATCATACTCCTGTATATCGGTGGGGCTAAGGCAGAGTCCAGAATGGCCGGCTCACGGCATTCAGGTCTCAACTGGAGACAATACTCTTGGTTCATTCCTTCTTCCTCTTCGTCAAATGCATTATTGCCACCTGATGAGTAACCCTCCCCATTCCAAGATGTCATTCCCGAGCCTAAACTATGTACATGGAATTCCACTATAGGTACAAGCTTGTGCTAGCACCCAGGCCTGTCATTATCAGAATCCAAGGTAGGATATGAATGAGGAAGATATACTGGCATCATGTTGCTTCACTTCCCCCACAACAAGAAAAAGGCTTATCACAATTTACAGACCAACAAGAATATACATGATTGATTAAAATACCTAAACCCCCACTCCGATGATCTACCAACTATATGTTAGCCTCTAAGTACATTTATGGTGAAAGATATACATAAATGTAGTGTCACGACCTCTACGCAGTCAATTCTAGATGCGTGTCTCTCATGCCTTGTAATGGACTCCGAGTAATAGATACTCGCCATGATTTGATTGTCTGGTTCTGTTACACCAACCAACGCACCAGTCCAACAATCCCTCTAAACAAACAGCCACCATAGCACTCACGTAGTCCATATAGAATATGAAGAGATTACAAATAACAGCCTTTATTCTCAAATCGATCACTACTTGCACATTGCTTTGTAGCAATAGCACTATGATGCCGTCTCCCGAGTAATCACTAGAGTCGATTGATAAAAATATTCACAAATCCTAACTTAGTGAGGATTCGTGTAGGGACCGACAAGACAATTTTTTGTTGAGCGCCGGTCATTATAGCGCTTACTTTTTCTCGGGCATCACTGATTCCACTAGATAGCATGATCTGGACGATATAACCCAATACAAAGGAAGAGACACATAAGGTTAACTGTTGTGCTAGGTAAATAAAGATCTATCTAAATTCTGCAAAGGCACTACAAAGGTACAGATAGTATCTAGACTACAAGGCCAGCTCAGCATGTAACCCAGTTAACCAACTACTACTTATCAGTAAAAAAATCGACATATATTCATAAAATGAGTAGCTCTTCATCACTCAAAGCACTGGCATACTACTGTCCACCGACGGACTGCTACAAAAATTGGTTGCGAGTGATGGGTTCTGAGAGAATAACGGTGGTTGGGTCGAGAAAAAAGCAATGCCACGATGATAAATACCATGAAGCAAGAGACTAATCTAGAATAACTAGAAGGTTAAAGAGCCAAAAAGACATCGAAGTTATTGGAATATCTAGATTCAAAATATGGACAGCTGCAATAGTATCCATCAAAGCGAATGACATACCGGTCTAGATTGGAACTCTGATGTTAACCACAGAACATGCAAGTGTCAGAGTAGACTGAACAATGAAGGTCTACGTGTCAACGTTGTGTGAATGTGCAGAAGTTTGTTCCTTTAGTAAATCTTCGCATACTTTGATACGCAGTGTTGGAACATTAGGGTTTGAAGACAAGCAACTACTCCTGTCAATAATCCCTAATAGCATAAGTGGGTTCCAAGGACCCTTATATTCCTACTTGGGGTACACCGACCAATTTGAGTTAAATTGAGTATCACTGACGCCTATTGTTCATGACGTTACACAATCACCATAAACCTCAGCTTGTACCCCTCAATTATCATATATTTGCCATCTATTTGCACCAGGCTTTGAATGTATGTATCTGGAGCTCGAAGTTCATCAAAAATTGAACCTTGAAGATGTAGATCTCCAGAATTTGTGCGCACAAATTTCATGTTTTGATAAAATGCATTTTGGGAAGACACTGCGAAGAATTTTCTGCTAGCTACTTTCCTAACAAATAATGATTACGTTAATGAGTGCCTCAGAACTAATTATGGAAGATTCTAAAATTTGACCAGGTGTCGCTATAGCCACAAGATCAGGATATATGTTATCATCCAAATACCAGAAGTAAAGGCTGGTGTTCGTTCGCGGAATCATGAAGTTGTTAACCCGAGACAAGGTAGCATGCTTAGAATATGCATGGGGTAGGAATATTAGTATAGCATTAGCTCTGAAAGTGTAATCAGATATAATATTTCTCAATATTCCGCTTTAGATGGCAAAAAGTCAAGGATCCTGTTACAACATATATTCAGAAGGTTCCTTCCTAAACAGTCAAACTGTAGGCTACCATGAAATTATAGGGGTAGCTTCCCTTGGGTTTGAAAGACACAGCTACGTTAAGTCCTTTGCTGTGACCAGCTATTGGAAATTCTAGTTTTCCCATTTTCATCATCCGACACTCGCGCATTTTTTTGTTTTTTTCCTTTGAACTTTGTTGTCGATTGTGTTCATCAAGAAACCCAACTCCGGTTGTCATCATAAACTCTACGGACTTGTCCGTTTCTACAATCGAGGATAATATACTCAACTCTTTTTCTAATATCAACCTCATTTACTTTGCAAAGCTTTATGTATTCATCGCCATGATCTCGTTACTCAAGGCAATTTTTATCTGGTTGAGAATCTGCTACCATCTTCCTGGTGAGTCAATGGCCAAAAAGAAGGCCACGAAAAAGGTAAACGGCGGTTTGAAATCTCATTATATAAGTATCATACAAATGTATCTAACTTTAATGAATGGATTGGTGACCTTTTTCTGGATATCCTTTTCAACCCCCTTCACTTCTTCACCCTCGATACAGCAGTTATTCGGTCACTTGTTGAGGAGAGCAACAAAAAAGCTACAGAACACGATCACGCAAGATTGGCCGATCTAGAACAAAAGGTTGATTTGGTCAATGAGAAGCTCGATGAAATGAACAGGAAACTGAATTATATGGCAGAGCTGCGGACGGAGAAAGGTTCGAACAAAAAAATCGTGGCAGAGAGAGAAACAGGAGAAGAGTACTCAGCCTAAGAGGCCCCATTCAAGTCATACTACGACAACCGAGTTGATCTCAGCTGAAGAAGGAAGGAGTCGTGATGGTGATTAGGCCGGGATGGCATCATGGTGGTTCCATCTTCGCCCATCGCAGATCCACCCCAAAACTCTCTCGGCCTCTCCATACGGGCTCTTGTCCCCTCAACCACATCTGCTTGTCCATCTCCCAGTGCGTCCTCATCAACATCTGGACGCCCCTTCGCTCGTTCTGTCTCATCATCATCTCTTGGGCCGGGAGGGCATCATAAGGGCGTCATAGCAGTTGTTAGAAATTGAAGATTCCATATTCTATCCTTTAATTACGCGCACTTGAAACATACATCGTAGAGTGATTCAAATTCAAATACTTCATCAGTACAGTAGCCCCGATTTTGGCAATATAGTCGAAATTATACCGACCACCAACACGTGTTGTGGTTGTGGTATTTAGGCTCATCGGCGCAGCTTGTATAGTCTTTTCTTGGGAATCACATTTTCATCAGAGGTATATAGCTATTGAATTGAATTTCGGCAGTTGATGGGTTATCATTGGAGGCCACTCCTAACTTTGATTCACCGGTGGGCACCGAGAACTCTGCGACTCTCGTGTCCAGCCAGACTCGAATCCCTTTCCTCCTGCCTCCCTCACAAAACATCCCCCTCGCTATCCTGTCCCCTAACCTCCACCAGCACTTCCATATCCCTCACCGTCTCTCCGTTCACCGTCTCCCCGCTCACCGCCTCCGCCACCCGCTCATCCAACAGCATCTGCATGTTCCGCTCCAGCTCGGCCAGCTCGGCCAGCTCAGCCAAACTTTCTGGGGATAAATAAAGGGTCACTGGGGTTGACCGATTTGGGGGGAAGAGGCGGCAGTGGCAGGGCAGGGCGGCGGGAGGGGGTGGTAGTATAGATTGTGGCGCTCAGGGATGGGGAAGATAGGGTGGGGAGGGGGGATGACGGGTCTGGTGAAAGGTTGAGATTCGGCGCAAGTGGAAATAGGAGCGGGAGTAGAAACTGGGACAGATGACTGGACAATGGATTCTGACAGGGCGCCAACAGGACAAATGCCAATTTGGGCAAACTGACAACGAGATTGGGACGGGTTTAATGGTGGATCAAGACTTCAGACTCCGTTGAATATCGCGCAAGAGTCCTCTCTTCTTCTTCTTCAATACTGTTAGCAATAGTCTCTTGGATTGTATCCTAATGACTGAACTCACATCTTGTCTCTCTCTGTTTCGTGTCGATAGCAGTGCGGCGAACTCGAGAAGAATGCCATGTTCTCTTTTTTCTTTTCTTTTGATGCGGGCATCTGGCATTTGTAGAGGTGTGATGGGCCCCACTTATTCGAAATACAGGAGGATCCATTTTGGCGCTTTTCCTCTTTTATGGTGTTGAATTCCTTTTACAGTAATTTTGGGATGCAGGAAAAGATAGTGTTATGCCTTGTTGCTAAAGATATGTCAAAGCCTGTTTGTTTTCGTCGAAGCGGTAAAAGCAAGAGTGTGGCGGTGGTACTGATGAGTAAGCAGTAAGCATTTGGCTCTTGAGAGTTAGTAGAGAAAGATTGCGCGTTCATGTCGATCTTGGCTTCTGCGAGCCAACTGTTGTGCCGACTCTGTTGCAAATCAAGGGCTTCTTCGGATATAGGATGTCCGAAGCATGGCATTCCCAGTCTCCCGTCTACAAACACACACGGAAGGATACCGGACAAGTGACGAGAATGGAGGACGATAATTGAGTCAGAAGATATACAGCCCAGTGCACGTAAGACTACCTCTACTTCGGTGCAATTGCTATTAAGTGGTGACCAACCAGCTGCAATTGGGACTGTTCGAGCGCAGATAATTATGGGTCTTGGGCAGATGACGCCAAAAGGTCAATCTGACTTCTGAGTAATTTGAGAGAGAGAGAGACTTTAGTTCAAAAGTTGATGATAAGGCCGAGGACGAAGGATGGAAATATGTAGTAAAAAATGTCGGATGATTCTGCGGCGTGACTTTGAAGAAGATGAAGTGAGAAGCAGAACAAGGGGAAAATCGAATTATCATAGCGACGAGCAAGTGGCCGTTAGTACGAAATGCTTCTGAGTGTTGGGAGCAGTCCACACGAGCGAGGTAGAAAACTTACACACAAATGCACAGCCATGAAGATTTTCCGGGTGTATTCGTTCTTCACTTCCGGGTGTTGCTGGATCTTCAAGTCGTAGACTATCCTTGGATAGCCGCCTGGCCAGGCAAAACGACACGCCGCTTGTTTTCCCCCTCCCACTTTCTCTCGTCATGGCCATGGCCATGGAAACACGTGTACTCTTGACAACCCAACCCATCGGGTTTCGTGATTTCGACCTTTGGTCCATTGAGATCAGCAGGGGTCGCATGCTTGAGTATGAGGGCCCGGGGCATTCGCCCGGGCTTGATGGATGTGCGGGAGGGAGGTGATAGATGGGATAATGCGATGGCCGTGTAGTTGAAGAGGGATATCGGGAAGGCTGGGGAATGGAAGGGATTTTATATGCCATTCTTGGGGAGGGCGGATAGAGGGGCCGATGATTTGAGTACCTGTGTGACGGCGGCGATCGGTGTCGGCAGTTGTTAGCAGGGCTGTGAGACTGGTATGTTTAGGTGTTTCTTTTGTCGTGTTTGTCATTTTAGAATCCCATCAATTAGATGATCGATCGGTCGTGACGGATATCAAGCAAACATTCATTGCATTTCAACATGGACAAAAAACATGATCAACCTGCGGCGTTGCATGTAGTCCTTCCGATTTTCCCGCTTTTTTTCCCCGGCTCTGCTCTAATCGGACTGGGCTCCACTGTAAAATATTTCCTGTCTACGCAACTGCTTTCCTGTTTGAGGAGGGAGTAAACTTGTGGGTTTGTATGCTGTTGAACCTCATCATGATTTGTTTTCATAGCTTAATTTTGCTTTGCAAACTTATCTGATTTCTTTTGGTGTTTTCGTGTTTCCTTAGGTTTCTTTTTTTTTTAAAAAAAAAAGACTAAATGTTTGCTTGCATTTCCCACCAAAATTCCCTTGCCCTGCACCATTTTCGTCAAACCCCAGTAAACAATCCCTTGTTATCCTTTGTATATTAATTTCCTATTTTGGATCCTCCGCTGTGAGAGCTTATGGACATGGGGACCTGGGTTGTCAAATAACATTCCTGGTGAGCTTATTTAGACAACAAAGGGGTACATAGATAAGAATCCGACGGTATGGAGTTTGTCATGAACAGTGTTAGATAACGTAAGAAACGGGGTCGCTGATGTTTAGGGTTTACTGTATCTGGGTTACAATTGGCAAGGCCAACAACATCACAACATAAATGGCTACAAGTCTCCATACCATCAATTGTCTCAGTGCTCTTTATTCCCCGTACCATCCTGATTTTACTATTCCTTTCTATCGATGCTGCTGTTATGGGCTTTGTGAACTGATATTCCCAACTTTGGTTTGATATGGCTCCCGATTTAATGCAACCAATCAGCTCTACTTACATGACTCTGCCATGATTCTGCGTCATTTATTCTTTGTGTTAATGATACACTGTCTTGGAAGGGGGGGGCACTATTTTATCCTGATGGCGGTGAGAATATTTACTGATTTTCTAGGCCAGTTACTGGCGAGCCCTGTGGTTTCCTCGGTATTATATACCATTGTGATCTCTCCCAGTGACAGTGACAACAAAAACAACGAATATAGTTACTAATAGTTGATTGGAATACTTAATCCTACGGTGAGTATATAGGAAGTTGGTTTGTCAGATGGGATTGACCTGTCCCCAATGCCCGTGCTGGCGAGAGAGCCATGTTGGTGCGGCGTTACGAGGGATAAACAATAAGTGATTATCCTGTCTTGTTGAACTCTTCTGTCACATTCTAACTATTATCTTGTTTTGCAGATGGTGTCATATCTCACTCCAGTCTATCATACATATAATCGTCCACATCTGAGTCGGTGACTGAATCGGTACAGCTTCCCCTTCCGACCAGCATCTTCCTGTCGCTTCGTCTGACTGGTCTATGTCGACTTATGGTTGACAGTCTGGGTTGTCTTGTCTGATTGATTTTCCGATGTGCTTTCCATCCTGACTCCTTGTCAGTAGCTGACTCACCTGGGAACGGAGCGTAACCTTTGATAGGGTCTTCTCAGAGTCCTCTTGGCCCGAAGCATCATAGTTGTGACGATGCTAGACCAACTCAACCAGCTCGATAGCCAAAAGCTAATATGACCGCTTCTGAAATGTTCTTTCGGTCATTATGGTTTGAGCTCTCCGCTTCTTATAATTACCCTAGGCTTCGTGCTTGGAAGATGGTCATTGGTAAAAATCTGCAGGTACCACCGGGTTTACGGGCCGGAAAAGGGTGGTCCTTTTTTATTCGTGACTTCCCTCAAAGTTCTGCCACCACATTTTTTGATAGCTGCTCTTTGCCTAGACAAGTCACCCTCAGTGATATATCAGCTTGTGGAAAGCCCCGATGTCTCACTCAACCCTGTGACACCCGGGTTCCCCGCAAACGACACTGCAGTAGGACATTGAGAATCAGGCACTATTCTAATGGTATATTACTTAGCACTTCCTTGGCTTTAGGCACTTTATACTCTCCTGTTGGTTTCCGGTATCACAACACATGCCAATTTCATACCTTTTATTCTCATCGGGTTCAACTGTCCACAATCAAATTGCCATCCTACTAGGTTGAGTATCTCTCTAATCTACCACAATGACTACCAAAGAAGCTCGAAAGGCCCGCCTCCCATCTCCAGAGCAAGTCATCACCCTGCCTCTCCGCTCCATATCCAAAAGATCCAGCCCATCGAACCAGGTACCGTCTGATAAAATGAACTTGTCGAGCCAATACTACAGCAGCTCCGCTGAATCAAACCGCAAATCACATGAAGCCCTCGAAACACGTACCTATACACTCGCCGCCCGTTCAAATCCTCCGGTCAAGCTCCATTTGGACCACCACGGCCTCCTGAAAAAGGTCATACAGGACCGGTCAGCCTCAGAGATCTTTCCGTGATTTTCGGATCTGACGCTTCTCTTGGTAAATGGGTGCATCTTTGCCATCAGCAATCACAGCCTATGGGGCTACGTGCACAGTTTAGAGGCAGAGCAGTTGTGGATTCGCATTGTCCATTATATTATGGCTGGGCTTGGGCCCAGAGCTGATAACGACCGGGTTACCTTCCAGATGATGGTGTCGTATCTGAGCGATATGCAGAATAAATTGAAGGAGTGTCTCAAGATGCTTTCCCGTGGCGGGGATGCCCCGTACTAGGGAAGAGTCAAGGCAGTCGTTATTGCGATTATCGTTGGGATTAGCGGGTTGGCACAGATGGAGGGTACCAAGTAGGTGGACGGTATGTCCAATCACAGAAAGTAGTTGAGTGGGGTATCACTGGACTACTATGACCACGGGAGTCCGTTTTCCTTTGTGCTTGGTCTTGACTCTCTTGGGTTTCGTATGTTCCACTTTACCCCCGAGGATCTTCTCGACTATCGTTACAGCCATGTCGTCGCTGGTCTTTCCCTGTTTCTTCTGATCGTCACTCTCCTAAGTCTCCTCGTTAGTCTCAATACAAATACAAGCACAAACAAACACTCTCATTGGCCCATCTCCCATATCTCAACACAAGAAACCTTTTAGACACGCAAACATACCGGGCATTCATGACATTCCCCACAACTGTGATGCCAATGGACATGTTCGTGCCGGATGGTCCCGCTATGTCCATGGCTTTGATGATGATGGTGGTCGCCTCTGTAATTACAGCTATGGTGAGAATCTCAGATGCAAATGTACACTATTATCGTCGTCTGCTTAACCTTTTTCTTCGTTTTATGGATGTTGAGAATAAGAGAGGGGCCACAGGGGGCTAGATGAGGGTAGCCGGTGGGGTGGGGCGGGGATGATACCGATGCCGAAGAGGAGGGAGCTGGGAAATGGATGGGAAGCGGGATTGAAAGGGGGGTGAGAAGGGAAAGGTCATCGTGGGGAACTGGGGAGTGGGACGTGGGGGAGCGAGGAAAATATTGGAGTGTGTTGGGGATCAAGGTGAAGTTGGAAGAGGGAGGAGGAAGGGAGCAAGTGGATAGGGAATTCCGTGTAGTTGAAGAGAGGAAAGGGGGAGGGGGGGAGGGAGGGGAAGGGCGTTACCTCTTGTTTTCGGGTTGATGGTGGTGGTGGTGGTGGTGGTGGGACAAAGATGGGACGAGGAGGATGGATGGGAGACGAGTGGGTTGGGTGGATGCAAAGTGGTGCCGAGTTAGGGTTATATGTTGACATGATTGGTTAGATGATGATATCGATGTCAGGCTGGGTAGTCAAAGCACATGTCCTGTGAGATCAAAGAAGAGTGTATTCAATGTAAGATATATATTTATTGAAGTGCCATACGAGCTTACAGAAGAGTCTGTATAGTATTGAATCACGAGTTCCAGTGACTTTATCCCAAATTCCTGTCCCATCTGCCATGCCTTCATTACACAATCCCTGGATGGACATCCTTGGTATGCATCAATATCATATCATCTCACCTCTTGGTACTTGATACAAACTGTTATCCAATAGTTGGCTAAAGACAGGTAATTGCCTTTGTGTCACATCTGAACTTGAGACCATCACCACCACACATCTTCAAAAGATGAAGAAAAAAAGGAAAAGGCGAACCCTTGTCAAGGCTAAGGCTAAGGGGTTCTAGCCAATATGATGCCTTCAAGCGGATTCGAACCGCTGACCTCGACATTACTAGTGTCGCGCTCTGCCAACTGAGCTATGAAGGCAATCCTCATTGGAAGGACCGTAAGTTTGACAAACTAAAAAGGCATTATTCAGTTTTTTACATAAAATCCTGATCATGGATAACCCTACAATTTGCCGCCTTACTCTACTCTTTGTCTCGGGCATGAATGGTAAACTTCTGGAATGAGGACAGGCCGTCTTCTTCATAGGGCTGGATGTGGATTCTGGAGTTTACGAACTTGAATCAACCTGGAGAGATGGAAGCTCCCTTGGGAAGAGATCAAGACAAGCAACCAGAGATTGGCGGCCATGGCCATGTTCATAGCATGGCATCGGCTTTGCTTCCATTAATTGCCGTAGTAGACAAGCTGGTCTCCCTTGAGACATTTCCTCATCGTCAATCCATACTGCTCACATCCACATCCACATTTACAAGCACGCAAACCAAGGTCACGTCCTCAAACCTCCAAACCCGAAATCTCATCCGTTCCATCCTGTTCCGTCCCCCCAACCCAACTCTCAATCCAACCCCTCCAAGCTCAGGAACCTTCCTCTCGTACCTGCATGCCCACCCCCATCCCCTTCTTTCCTCGTCCCTCATCCCCCATCCCCGTTCTCTTCATCGTCACCGCCAACTCACCACCCAGTTGACCCGGTAACCCGCCAGCTTCCCAAATAGCCCATCCGAGGCTAAGCTAAGAGAAATGGCAAAAAGAATGCGCGTTATAGGAGAGATTATATTTCTCTGCTGCCGTTGCTGGGGATTCCAGCTCAGCTGGCCTGTTTGGCTTATTCTTATTGGCTTTGTTCAGGCCGGTGGCCAGCCGGCTTTTTTCTTTCTTTTTAGTCGAGAATCTATGTATATGGATATGAGCTGGTTGGCGATCGGTTGGGGCGTGGGGCCTGGTATGTAGTCTGAAAGTCTATAGGCTAGCCGTTGATGATTTGGAAAAGTTCTATGGGGACCCTGGTGCTTGGACACGGGCACTGTCGCGGTTCGCTATTGCTGTTCACTCACTTGTCTCCATCCATACCCATGACTCCCAATAATTAAATAACGCTTCCTCACGAAAAAGAACCTTGTCACGTCGTCAAATCGTCAAAGTGGCCCGGCCACCTAGCACCCAGCAACGCACCAACCAGCCCAACCCATAACCACGTAGCCTCGCTGATCTCAACTTGCAACTCTCAACGCGTGATGGCCCATTCACCTCTCCCCCGTTGCCATTGTCATCCCCGTTATCCACCCAACAACTCTGTTCAGAATCAGACCCAATCTCTCTTCGCACCGCCCTAGCGCAATCTCTGGATCAACCCGCGCGACGACCAACAATCACGAATCACAGAACAAAAAATAAAATGGGCCATCATCTATACATCTCGTTTCATTTAACTGTGCATCTAGCCACCCTGGTTTCTGTAATTGTAGCCTTATTCTCTTTGTCCTATTGGCTGGCAAGTTTGAATTATGTATCCAACCAATAAGAAGGGGTATGGATAGCCGCCCGTGAAGAAAAGAAAAGTGTTTATTATGAGATTACATAAGCGTGACTGGAAGTTCCAGAGGGTTTGATTGTCTATTGTTGATGATCCATGGCGGACTGGCGAGGGAGGCAAAAGGAGGCAATATCCAGGGCGATCAGAGAAAGAGAAGAGAAGAGGATCCACTAAAATGATTATTAGCAAGTTGAATGTTCAGTTGATAAATTAGTTACCGAGGGGTCCAATGTGGGGTGGCCATTCAGCAGCTGTATAACTAGCTGTATGAATGATAGTCTCATCGGCAACGGCTAAATCTCACGACTGTGGTCACCCTGCACCATTGAAGTCTCTCAGTAAAAACTGACTCTGCCTCTCCCTCGCCACCGATCATCAATTATCGCGTAAATGTAAATCTCCACCTCACCGCCGCCCCCGCCAAAGACTAACCGCCCATGCGCACAACACAACATTCCCTTCCATCCATTTTGCAATAATCCCCCCGCTGCATATGCAAGCCACACGCCTCACTTTTCTTCTTTGGTCATTACCATCATCTCACGCTGTGCTTGTCTCCACTTGGGATCAATATTGAACAGTTCTTTGCCGCCTTTCCGGATAAGTCCTGTGTGGGACAATGTTTGTTTACCCTAACCCTAATTTACTGTGTGGTGAAGGTGTGTGCATAACGGGGTGCTGATGGGTGGGTTCTTTGGGTTTTTGTAGTGTCTTGGTGGATGTAGGGGGGTCTGTAAGGGATATCAATACGAGATATCTATGTCATGGTGGACATCATTTAGAAACACCAAGAGAGAAGAGAGAAAGATACGGGGTGTATCTGAGTCTCAAAAAACACACGCGGCTCGCAATGACGGCAGCAACGATAGGGCCCCTCCCTGGGACGATCGGTCTTAATGGCAAGGCCACAAGAGATCCACGGTTTGACACCGTTAGAAGATCAGTTTGGCCCTTTGCCATGTGATTTTGACCAAATTTACCCGTTTCATCTGGACCGAATAAAATGAAGCATCGCTGGGGTGGTGTTTAAAAGGGCTGTTGTTTCAACTGTACCGAACATTTCCAATAGCTGTTCCCCCAGAATAAGGCTACTGTTACGTGCCGTCACCAAGGGATGATGAAATGAGAGATTATCAATGGCCATGTATGCTGTTATTGGCTATATATAAAGGAGAGAGAAACTTATTTAGAAAGCGCTATCAAACAGCAAGCAGCGGTTTGCAGCCATCCAGTGGTTTCTTGCCACAGTAGACATGTTCAATCCGTTCTGTATCTTATATATAGAATTGTAGATATGGCAACATTCTATCGATACTGATAGGCCAACGAACATGATGTCCTGACACATTATTGACCATCACCACTGGAATTCCCAAGGCTTTGCTTTGCTTTGCTTTCCCCCACTTCCTGTTCCACTTCCACCCACATCCGTGCCCGTTTCAACACAGCGGCGGCAGCACGCAAAAGCGTGACAGTGTGCCAGTCATAATCAAAGACTGCAGTAGCGAACCAAACATTGAGACAATAAGGACGATGATTGTGTCCGGCGCATCATTTGAGTGATGGACTGTGTCGTGTATGTGTGTGAGAGGGAGAAAGAGAACGAATCGCCCGCACTTCTGACATCTTTGCCTCAATACTTCTCTCATATGCACACATCTATGCGCGTGTCTGGAACGAGGATCGTCTGTCCATCTGTCTTTGTCTGGCATCATCTCATTATTCTACGCCGTAGCTTGGAATTCTTTGTCGAGTTTCCACGGCAATTATTGTATACTGGCTCACAGTTGACACTTGGTGCCAGATCGTGAGTTGAAGAAGATAGCTTATAGCCTCTGATACTGATTGATTACATTGAAGCAGAGACCCTTTCGTTCTTGTCTACATACAAAAAGGGTGTGGCAAATATCATCAATTGACATCTTAGCGTGTGCCGCCTATAGAGAGAAAGAAGAAAAAAAGCTCTAGAAGCTACATAAGTCAGAGCTTCACAGTTGGCGCCTCGTTGGCCTGACGACGGCGGCGAATGAGGAAGAGAAGGATTCAGAGGCTGAGGAGGGCGTGTCTCTAGAAGAGTATTTGATTGAGATATCCGTACAAGAGAGAGAGAGATGGAGTAGAAATGAGGCTTGAGTTTAGGAAAGTGAGGATTCGAGTGTTTCTGAAGACTTGGAGACTCATCATGATTCAACTGAAAATGGGAACTGTATACAATACAATACAAAGAGCGAAGCCACAGAAAGAAGCCTCATCGCGTAGAAGGATGTCGTTTCTTTTTATCACTTGATGGTTTCTAAATCTGAATCTGAGTTTCTATAAACAGATCAGATCGATAGTGATATGGATCCAGCTCCAGTTTCTTCCTCTTCTAGATCAACATCATCATATTCCCTTTTTTCATCTTTTCCCCAGCCACAGCTTATGTAGTATATGTCTCACCCACCTTCAGCTGCCTACTTAGTCTATAGACTAGACTGTTCTCTATCTTTCTCTCTTTCTGCTTCCCTTCTTACAATGCCAAAAAGGACCAAAAATCCTTGCCATCTCTGCCCATTTGCTTGCCAGACAGACAGAATGTGAATGTGACAATATGCAGCAAGCCAACCCAGCCTGCCCATTTGGTGCAATAAAACAGAGCATCACCACCAGCCATCTGAATTCCTGGTTCAGACCGGAAATGGTTACAAGAAATGACCATTGTCAAATAGTTATATTGTGTGGCCCATTGTAATGGAGTCATTTGTGTGTCCAACTGCACATTGTGGGAAGATGACAGATAACAGTAGACACAGATAATCATGGCTATCCGATATATAGGGTTAGTCCCCACATCAGTGTAATCGCAACCCTAATTCTGACCACCACTCACATATTATTCACCACGGCTTGCAACGCAACCCTCCATTACCAACCTGCTACATTCCCAGCAAAATCATCCAGTCCACCACCAGCACCACCACCAAGCCACAGATTGAAAGTGAGCAAGCATTTAAATAATACATATAAATATGTATATATGCATGAATCCCCACTCAATGTGACACCCCAGCTTACCATCATCTCCGTCATCAGCCCTCAGCACCGCCTACGCAAGCTGCACGTTTTGCATTCACTATAACCAATGTTTATCGTCACAGCACATATCTGGCTGGTTCTCGTGTGTATATGTGTGTAGAGTCGCTATAGCAGGCTCTTGTTTTTGAAAGAGAAGAAGAAGACGAGAGAAAGCTCCGCCGTTGCAGCCTTCATTATGGATGCATGTATTCCCTTGCTTGCATAATAAATATTTAGATACATACATATTAAGATGCCACCAAATGCCTCATTGCCACCGGTGGGTAGTCTACAGCTCCAACAGTGTATTACGGCCTATATCATACATATATATATATATATATTGGCGACATGGGCTTTTCTGCACGTAAATGGCAAGTGTCAAGTGGTGGTTTTCAGTCTGTTAGTGGCCGAGCGACAGCGAGAAAAAAGAAAGAGAAAAGGCTTTTCCGCTTCCTGTAGGATTCGATGAGGGACATGAGGAATGCATTCTGTGCCGCGGCGGCGTAGAGATTGGAGCCGGGGTTTTCGAAGAGAGACAAATAGAAAGAAAGAACGAGACAGAAGGCACGGGTTATGCTTCTGAGATTGTATGGACAGGTTAAGATTCTTTGCCGTGGTTCGATAGAGACTGAATGACGGATTGACTGGGGGCGAGTCATGGCCATGGCCATGGTCATGGTGGTTCGGTTATTTTTGCTGGCGATGACGATGACGAGATGGCGACTAGGTGTAAGAGTTTATTGTTGATTAAGGGCCTGTCGGCTGACAGGTACTTGGTTAATCACATACATATATTGAGTACATTGACTACATGATTATTTATGTACGTCTTTTACACGAGAACTACAGAGAAGATGGTCTATCTTGCTGTAGATATCTACACCTACCCACTGTCTGTCCTGTCTTGTCTTGACCACAGTAGCAAATTGTGTTGCCCGTCCCTTTCCTCTTCCTGTCTCTCCACGCCGCCCACTCGCCTCCCCTCACACAGCCCAACAAGCCTGGAGTTCTGTGCGCCGTCTCGTCCTCGTTTTCATAACCGCACCAGCGTCCGCCCGGACTTTTTTTCACGCTAAACCCTCCTCTTTCTTCTGTCTCTTTCCTGGTGAACCTTTTTCCACTGAAACCCTGCCCAACCTCTCCTTATCCAAATTTGGCATCAAGCCATTTTTTGTTTATTTTTCTCTTTGTTTTTCCCGTGTCCTTTGTTATCTCGAACCAACTGGCTAAAAACGCAACGTCCAAGCTTACCACCAAACAATCCCGGTCCCTCAACCAAACCCTAACCAAACCCTCACACCACATTTTTTTTCTCTATTTTCATTTTTTTGTCCATTCACCCCCCCCCCCCCCCCCCCCCGGGAAACCGACACACGCCAGGAGCACAAGCTTCAAACTCTCAACTTTTGTTTGTTCCCCAGCGTTTCGATTCTTACTTTCGGAATCCCGTCGTTTTCTTTCTCTAGAACTCCAGAGGACGAAGTCCATCCGGCATATCATCACCATCGTCACCACAATCATCGTAAACTTTACTTGAGAGAGCGACCGCCTGATCCTGCGTTTTTTTTCTTTATTATTCGCCGTACCAGCGAATTCTCCACTTCTTCTTTTTATTATATTCATTTTTTTTTTTGGAAAAAAATCCCCAAAAACCACAAGGTCAAAGAGACCGCCCAGAACCACACCCAAACCCCGTTCCGGCCCCGCAGACTGTCATCTGCGCACCCGATTGCCCACCCTGGATTTCGAAGCCCGCGTTCCCGTTCCCGTCTCCTTCTTCCCCTCGGCTTACCGCGACGCCGGCCCCGTCCGCCCCCCGCCGGCCCCTGTCACCGAAACCACCACCGAAACCACCACCATCGAGGAAGTCTACAAGCCCACGTCTGCTCCGGGTCCCTCAGCCCCCCCGAAGCAGACGCTCTACCAGGCCACCATTGCCACCCAGGGCACCAACCCGCTCCCGCAGCCCCACCAGGTTCCCGATGTCGAGGGCATCCAGAATGCTTACACGCACATCCACGTTCATGAGGGTGAGCGCCCGGCGCTGCCGCCGCCGGTGAATGCGGGAATCAACCCGTTTGCGCCGCAGCCGGTGCGCGAGGAGGTGACGATTCGCGAGGAGACGATGTACAAGCGGCCGGGGCCTGCTCCGAAGAGCGTGGTTGACTCGGCTGGACGGCCGTTTGCGGAGAGGGAGAGCAAGTTCCGTGGGCGTGATATTACTTATGGGACGCATGCTTCGACTTTTGGTGCTCCCGAGGGTCTTCGGTAAGTGAATTTCCCCCCTTTTTGTTTTTTTTTTCTTTTCCAAGACAGAGGATTTTTTGTTTCTCTGATCGGATTTCGCTACACTATTTTGTCCGGAGGTACTTTTTGATTGGAGGAATGAAGAGAGAGTGAAGTTTCGAGCGGATATGGCTATGGCAGAAACAGCGGGTCTGGCAGTGTCAAACTCAAGAGCCTTTTGTGCGAGGTTTTCGAGCCTCGTACAGAGGATCGATGAGATTGCGCACGAAGCCGCTTTCCAAGCCGCCGGATGAGGATTCTGAGAGAAGGGGGGAGCAAACCGGCAGTCTTGGAGGCTCGGCGCTAGACGTCATTTCCTGATCTCGAATGTCTACTCCGAGGCTCCGGCTCTTAACTCCTAATATCCGCTTGCAAATGATGGTACTCTCTTTCTGTACTCTGACCGACTCCACAAAGCCCATCCGGACAGCGTTCTCAGTTCTAATGCCACTACACGGCCGATGATGGCCCCCACCTCTTTCCCGTTGTTCTGCTCTTTCTGGAATCCGTGAAGAATTTTTCCATTCTTCAGTGTGTCCCTTGGGACGGACAGTTGCACATTTGGCTTGTTTGACAATGACATTCCGGCAGTTGCCTATTGTCAAAGAATATTCCTCCTTGTGAGACTTTGTTTTTGGGAAGGAACTGCCTTGGACGTCATGTCAATAAGTGGTTGTATTGTTTTTGTTTGATTTTTGTGCGAGTCTTTCCTTTCTACGGATTTGCCATGTGTTAGGTTTCTTTTTGGTCTGTCTTCTGTGGTTCTACGGTCGCTTTTCAAGCTGTTTCTTTGAGGGTGCTTCTCTTTATCGGCAACGAGACTTTCAATATCTCAGTGCTTCCTATAGAGAGGGCAATAAACAACTCCCAGCTATACAACTGAAAATAGCGGTGGACACAGTACTAGAGCGAGACAGACGCCAAGTTACTAAACACAGCGCGAATGGCATGGAACGCTCGGCAAAAACACAACACCAAAACAAAACAACAAACCACGCGATTGGCTTCAGCCCAGAGACCACTAATCTCTCTTTCCTGACTACGAGTTTCCTACGCAAACACGCGCCTTCATAGTCCTCAGCGCTCTCCCAAACCCGGCCACCCGTTTTCTGTCATCTGCCATTTTCCACCGCGCTCTGTCTTGTTCTCTCTCCCTCTTTCTCTCACCAGAAGAGACAAAGTGAGCGAGCAACAAGACCGTACAGCAAAGTGGATCCCGCAACACGACACGAAAGTGACCTGGCCGGGGTACCGGGGGTATTTGCCTGGGGGCCTTTATTCCTTTGTGATGAGGGTGAAGGGGCGTGTGAAAAAGCTATAGACCAGGGAGTAGTGAGAGAAAGGAGAGGGGCGTGTGTTTACTTTGGGCTCAGTCTGGTTTTGTCTGTGTTTGTTTTGATGGTGAGTCCTAGCCTAGCTTAGCCTAGCTCTTGTTTTTTTTCTCTCACTCTGGCAAGCACAGATTGGGCTTGTGTCCCCGAGCTTGTGCTGTAGTGCCAGACAAGGGCAAGGAACAAGACCTGGGCGTTTCTAGGCACACAGGCGCTGAATCAGACACACATGGACACATACAGCACATACACGCACAATATAGCGCAGTATAGAGACAGAGGAGAGAAGACAACAGAGTCGGACAGAAGAGTGAGGGAATGGGGGGATGGTCAAGCCCCCCCCCCCTCCCACCCCAGACCCAGAAACAAGCGAAAATGGCCCCTTCAGCCTGGCGAATACGCCCAAGGCCAAAACACAACAATAAACAATCAAGGGGTGGTTGGAGACGGACAGAGGAGGAAGAGCAAAGGCAAAAAAAAAACGGGGTGGCTGTACTGGTCCCTGGCACTGTTCCTCTTCCCTCGCTGGCCTGGTCCCTGCCGCTTCGTTGTTTATTGTGTTTTGGTTACGGGGCCCTGGAGAGAAATAATAAAAAAAAAACAGGACCACCCCCAGCGCGTCTCTGCTTATATTTCCTTGCTCAGTCGCATCTCTGCCTCGTCTTTCTTTTCTTATTTGTCTCGTGCATTCCAAACATTCATCAATCTCTCTTTCTTTTTTTTTTCTTTTTAAATTTTCATCTACCCATCCATTATATAATCATCTCATATAGACTAACAGTCTCTACACTAAACAGCACCGAGACCGACAAGAACCTTGCCATCCCTTTCACCCCCATCGATATCGCTGAACGTAGATATCGTGACTTCCGCCCTTCGAACGCCACCCGGTCCACTGTAGACATTGACGTGTACCGCCCCGTGCGCAAGTCTCCTTCCGTCGTCTCTGACAACCGAGCTATCTCGCGCCGTTCCCAGATCTCTCCGGCCTACCCCGAGAGTTCCGTATCTTTCCGTTCTACCAAAAGACCTCTTGCTCTTCCCGCCCCCGAACCTACCGCCAAAATGGGTTACTACGACGAGACTGGTAAGCGACCTTCACCCTATTTACAAGAACACGGAATACTAACCAATCTCCTCGCAAGGTCGCTACCACTCTTTCCGCGCCGGCCTTAAACAGGCTGTCGCCGGATTGACTGGTCCGACTGAGGAGACTGTAGTCCGTGAGACCATCATTGAGCGCCCCGCCGCCGCCGCTGCCAACCCCAACACCGTCACCATCCCCTGCCACCACATCCGCCTCGGTGACTTCCTCATGCTACAGGGCCGCCCCTGCCAGGTCATCAAGATCACCACCTCGCCCTCCACCGGCCAGTACCGCTACCTCGGTGTCGACCTCTTCACCAAGCAGCTGCACGAGGAGTCTTCTTTCGTCTCCCACCCTGCCCCCAGCGTTGTTGTCCAGACCATGCTCGGCCCCATCTTCAAGGTCTACCGCGTCCTTGACATCCAGGACGGCGAGAGTAAGTCATACTATTCCTTGTCCCATGCGAATGTCTACAGTCCAGCGGCGGAGGCCGGTCCCATTTTCTCCAATGGACACAGACGCCGACCATCACCGACAGTCATACATTCTGCGTATGACGCAGACCTTGTACTAACATACTCAATCACAGTCACCGCGATGACCGAGACCGGCGACATCAAGCAGGGTCTCCCCGTCATTGACCAGTCCAACTTGTACGGCCGTCTGCGGAAAGCATTTGCCGCCGGCGCTGGCTCCGTCCGCGTCATGGTCCTCAATGACGAGGGCAACGAGCTCGCTGTCGACATGAAGGTTGTCGGTGGTGCCCGTCTGTAAGAAAGGGATGGGGAGAAAAACATAAGGACTCTATCGTTTTGATCTGATGTTCTTTGCTTTTTTTTCTTCTCTGCCTTGGGATAACGCCGTCATCTGTGTAGGAATGTTATGACCTGTTTGAAAGTCGGCCTATTCGATTGAAATTTTCGGACTCAATTTTAGGAGGTTGCTGGAGGAGTTAATTAAGCATTCGTCAGCGTATCGTCTCTCTTGGTGGCCTCCTGGGGTCGATGTATGGGTTGTGCTTTTCGTGCAGTTGTGGATTGTGTCTTTGTTATTTGGGGGATGGGATTTTTATTTTGTTTCAATGTGTACTTGAAGTTTTATGTCGTTTTGCATATTGTCTTGGGGGTTGAGGTGTCATCTTGTTTGGTTGATAGGGGCTTCTTCAGGGTTCCTGTTGATTGGGCGGGTAGTTGCCTCTTGTTGAATAGTGCCTGTTTAGTATTGCCATTTTTGTTTCAACTTAGCGGTCTTGTCTTGTGAATGTCGTGATGTGTACACTTTGTTTTGTGTCTGCGACGCGCCATTTTGCTGTGAGGGGTTTTTTTGCCAAGTGGGGCACTCTGTTATCGGCTCGTGTAGGTTATTCGTCACGTGCCAGATGAGGATTAGAGTCATTATGTTCACCTGTCAGAAATGACAGAAACAAGGAGCGAACAACATGTTTCCATGTGAACCTGTGATTCAGCTGGCGATGACTTTGTGTAATGTTGTGCTGTCACCATATGATGTACTGTGCCAAGTAAGTCAATATTTCTCCTGGTGTTGAGTAATAGGCATTCTATACAGGTGGCTAGGGTTTGGGGAATGTTTGGATGGATGGTTTGGATAGTCGGGCTCTGAGGGTGGGGTGGGTGATGGTGGGTTGCAGTGGGTATTGCTGTTGATTAGATATCAAGGTTGCTATCTCTATGCCTGGCTATCAGTCTATCAGCATTCATAGATGGGACTAGCCCTTTATTCATATATGCAGCAGTCAGTTTGGATTGAAGTGAGTATATATAAATGAATGGCCGACCTGAGCCCGTCTGTTTGACGGATGGACCGGCATACATGCGTACATATGTACATACACCCACGCTGGCAGTACCTACATTGGCGATGGTGTTGGCCGCTCTTCGCTTCGCGGTGATGTGCAGAGGGGTAATGACATCATTATCTTTAAAAATGTCATTTCTCATGTTGCTCAAAAAGCCAACTGGCCTCACTCTTTCTACTTTTTCAAATACACCGGACAGACAGACAGACATTTTCCCAAGGCAGACCCCAAGGCCTCAAACTCCAGTAAAAGATGCATGCCATGGCATAACTACGGCCTCACCCTGACCTTAAATGAGCGACTTTAGTAGCAACGTCGCTCATTTAAGGTCAGCCCGTCGTGCCGTGCATTAGTGTTTCGTATATCTATGTGTGTATGTGTGCATGTGTGTATGTGTGATACAGACCCTAACACAACCCTATACACAATACAAAAAACATGTCTTGATAAACATCTTCCCTTTGTAATGTGCGGACTGCCAAGGTTGTCGGAGGAAAAAGAAGGGGGAACCTGGGATTTCGTAAGGGACAGTGGTGGTTTTGTTGGACGGGTGGGTAATTGGTTGATTAGCGATGGGTTGTGTTATGTATGTGTGAGGGCAAAATACGGAGTGACAGAGTGGCACAAACAAAGCAAGCACGGTGGTCAGTCTTTTCCCTGTTGCTTACCAAAAAATGGAAAGGATTACCAGAGTGAATGGGCCTCATGCAAGGTAGGCATTTTTACACGTATATTAAAAAAGAAAACAAGACGAGACGAGATGAAAAGACCGACAATGTGACAATGTGAATGCGAGACAAGGCCAACGCCACGAGATGCAAGAGCGGTGAACCGCAAAGGAAGGAATAAATGAACAGATGCAGACAAAGAGGGCATGGGAAATTTGAAGTCGAGCTGTTCTTTTGGTTTGTAGTACCAGGATAATGATGAAGATGATGAGGTCAGAGAGGAGGGAGGCCCTATTATGTACATACTTGACCAACGGGGCACGGACGGTGGAGGTTGGGGATCGAAGGTGGAAACGGAGGGGTAGAGGGATGGAGGGGCGAAGGACAGACACAGGTATAGGGAACTGGAGATTAGAGAAAAAAAAGACAAGATAGCCTCTTGGAGCTGATTTTGTAAATATCTAGTGTTAATGACTCTCAGTCGGCTAAGCATCCAGAATTCTCGGTGCAAATACTGTAAATACGTACATATATATATATATATATATATATGTAACTTGCTCGCCTCTGTGGTCCTGTGATCTGCGCGGGGTTCGTGAATCACAGTTTGTCCCTCCCATCAACACCAAATGGGCAATTACCTGTTCCTAACATTAGACCCACATCGACATCCCCAATACTGGTTTCCGCCGCCACTGTGGCCGACCGGATCGGAACAACGATGGCGAAAAAAAGGCAGACAACCAGTGGAAGATGCTAAGTACATATTCAAGAAAATCCTCGTAAAATCGGCTATAAATTGTAGCTATTTCCTTGCTGATTGTTTGCTTGCTCGTTTGTTTGTCCGGTATTTTTTTCTTCTTCTTCTTCTTCTTTTCCTCCACACTTGTCCGTCCGGTCCCGTGGCCTTATAGCCCGTAGTCTGTGGAACCAACAATGATATCGGGCAGTGGAGAGTGAAGTATCTATGGTATTGATAATTATAATTCTTGGGTTTTTTATGTAATTTGTCTGTTAATCACATGATGGGGGGAGAGAGAACGTGTACAGTTTGAGGCCCAGAAGTGACTAAGCGAAAAAAAAAAAGATGCAACGGCGATTTTTTCGGGTATTCGACGTCCAATCAACCACCTGCATTCACCACATTTCGTCAACCAAACATCTCACTGTATACATGTATATTCTCCATTTAAAAAGCAAAAGAAAATTCCCAACATATTTACATACACCTTGGCTACCCGCTCGACCTCCCTCGCCCCAAGCCCGTTCCGAAGACTGTCTTTTTCTATTTTTTTCCCCCCTCTTTCTCTTTTTCGTCTTGTCCCACCACATCCCAAGTATGACTCTTTTTTTTCTTTGCCCTTGAATCTGACATGTGCATCTAAATATAACCACCACAACCAGTCAATTACTCTTACTCATCCAGTAGCAAAGAAGCCTCCAACATAAGCCATAATCTACTTTGTGTCCACGTCTGCCTAGATTTTGTTGTCTGGTCTTTCTATTTGATGATTATCAAATAAATATATAGGTCCAGATAATCACCAGTCAAGTGTGCTTTCCATTGCCTTGCACCATTCTTCTTTTCTTCCTTCCTTCTTTCCTCGAATTGCCTGCTTGACTTGCCCAACTGATTAAATCACATGTGCATATTTTTCTTCTTCTTCTTTTCTTTCTTTCTGCATGAAATCTGAAGAAGCGTGGACATAATCCATCCGTCAATCCATCCACCATTTCATTATTCCATTTTCTCCGTCGTCATTTTTTTTTCTTCATTTCCTTCTACCAGAATCGTCCTTGTCTGTCTTTGCCTCTGCGTTGTTAAGCGCCCACAGAACTGAAAAGATTACATAACCCCTCTAGAAAGACCCATCTGCATAATCACATCATCGCCATCATCATCGTCATCATTATTTTTTCTTCTTTTTCAAATTTTCTCCTTCTCCTTCCACACCCCCCCCCCCCCCCCCCCCCCTCCCCAACAAACGTCATCGGCCTCCTCTCGCCTTTCTAAATCACAATCACAAAAAAACACAACCCTAGCAAATAAACAACATCAACCTCAAAGAAGCAAAAAACTTAAAACTCCTCCCAATCCTCCCTATTGTTTCCTTTTTTTTCCTCCCTTTTTTTTAAAAAAAAATTCTCACCTCCATCGTCTTACATCTATTATCCTCGCAAATCCGGCAACTACCGCACCGCTTCCAAACCAAATAGACTCCACTCACTCCTTTCGGATCCACATATACTTTTTTACCAAGCGCAAGCGGGGAAGCCTCACGTGGCTTGCGCCGACCTCCATTTTCCCCTCTTCCCTACTTCTTTCAAAAAAAAAAAAAGCAACAACCCCCGGAAATATCCGGGCCAACTTTATACGGCTAGCGACCGCCCTGCCAAACACTCAATCGGGATCCACCAAAAAGAAACCCACTGCACCCAGCCGGCCACCGACGTCATATCGGTCCCACATACATATCACCAACCATGGACAACCACTTCTACTCACCCCAACAACAACTCCCCACTACCGCCCGCCCCCCCTTCCCCAACCCTGCCCGTTCCTCCCTCCCCACCGTCGCTGTCCCCAACATCTCCTACTCCCGGAATCCCGATACTTATTACCCGCACCTACACCCCCGCTCCCACCCCCACACCCACTCCCACTCCGCCCACACCTCCCACACCCACCTCCACTACCCCACCACCACCACCGCCGTCTCCCCCCCCGCCATTTCCCCGCGCCTCCCCCAACAACTCTACAACCCCAAACCCGCCACCACCCGCCAACCCCGCCTCCCCGACCGCCAGTACCCCTCCGAGCGCTCGCCCAGCCCCAACAACCTCTACCGGCAATCCGTCGTCGACACGACTGCCCACTACGCCGGGAACCCCCCCGCGGCCACCCACCACCATCTCGGCCGTTCCGGGTACCCTGCAGCTGCGACTTCGTCCCACCGGGACCCCGGGTCGCCGAGGGGACACTCTGGAAAAGACTACGATGCTCGGTATGCTGATGAGCCGAGTTATACGCGGCCATCGGTCGTATACAATGGGGCTAACCTGGCTGTGTCGCCCGCTGAGACGCGCAGTTCGGCTGCCAGTTTGAATGCGGCGGCAGCAGCGACGATGAATGCTGTTGCCGTGTTCCAGGATATTCCAGACTATGTTGATGAGATTGCTGAGCGTGAGCGGCTCCGGGGGCGCTTTGAGACACAAAGGGACGGCGGGTCATCGTCGGCGGCCGGGAGCGTTCATAGTGGCAGTGCCAATGGCGATTACCGAGACAGTAAACGAGAGCGGGAACGCGAAAGAGACGAGAGGCGATTTGCTCCGGCGGTGCACAATTCGCTCTTTGATGACTACGATGAGTTTGAAGACGAACGGAAGCCCCGGTTGTCCCTGCCGGCGCCCCCGGGCCTCGGGATAATCCCTGCCGGCCGCGAACGGGACCGCGACCGATCACGGGCACCCGTCGACCGATACCGCACCGAGGGCCCCACTGACATCATCGACGACGACGAAATGGCCATCGTCGCCACGACCCCCGCCGACCGCTCGACCCTCCGCGGCAGCGAACGTGAGGGCCGACGTACCGGCGGTGTCAGTGGCAGTTCTAACGACACAGCTCGGTCTCGCGTGCGCTCACGCACCCGGGAGCGCAAAGGGGATCGGGAGATGGCGGCGGCGAGGACGCGCGCGGGGGAGTTGAAGGAGTTGGAAATGAGGGATCGGGCGGAGGAGAGGGACCGGGATATGCGGGAGAAGGAGAGGATGGCAGCGATCCGGAGGGAGGAGGAGGAAGAAGAAAAGGAGAGGAAGGAGAAGGAGAAGGCGGTGAGGAAGGCGGAGAAGAAGGCGGAGGCGGCGGAGGAGGAAAGGAGACGGAGGGAGAAAGAAAAGGAAAAGGAAAAGGAGCAGGCCGAGAAGGCTGAGAAGGCTGATAGAGAACGCAAAGAGAAAGACCGAGCCCGCCAGCAACAAGACGCCAAGAACCAAGCCACTACCAAACACCTCGATGACTCCCCGCTCCCCCATGACCAGAACCACCAACAGCAACAACAACTCGCCGAGAAACTCTCAACCCTCAACCTCAACCCTAACATCACTACCAATAACAACAACCCAACAACCACCCCGTCCCACTCCACCCAAGGCTCCCCCCGCTCCCCCATGACCGCCTTGACCCCGGCTGACACCCCGTCTACCCCCGCCACCCCAACAACTCCTCACTCCACCATTTCTCTGGCCCCCTCGCCAGCCCCTCCGCCGAAAAAATCTGTCCGCGTCATCGCCCCCACCGACTCTGATGCCAACGGGCTCAAATCCATCCTCAAAAAGACCTCCCAATTTGCCTCGCCATCATCGGTAACCAAGGCAACAACGACAGAAGAAAAAGAGGACCTAGAGGAGACACCGGTGCCGGAGGATGCAGTGGGGATGAGGATTCACCGGAGGGTCCTTTCGCCTGAGGTGCTCATGAAGAGGCAGGTGCCGTTTGAGGTGGAGGGAGAGTGGGTGGTTGTTTTACGGGTGGTCGGGGGTGGCGAGGTGAGGTATTGGGCGGGGTTGACGGATGAGGTGAGGGCGGAGAGGTATGAGAAGGAGGTGGCGAGGAGGGAGAGGAAGAGAGAAAGGGACAGAGAAAGAGACTATGATGAGTATCGGGGGGATCGGAGGGTCAAGATTCATCGCGAGAAGGAGAGAGAGCGGAGTCGGGATCCGCGGAGGCGGTTGGCATACTGAGGGTGAATGATAAGGATTTTTTTCATGATTATGACTTTTTTTTTAAAAAAAAAAAACTGGTGTGCTGAGAAAGAAAAGGAGGGCTTGTTTTTATTGTTATATATAGTTATGAAGAAACGATTTCACTTTTTTTTGGGGATTTTCTTGATTTTCTTGTGAAACCTCAACTACGTCACGTGAATACAACAACCCACAAATTCAAATACATATGAGAACCCTAACGAAATATGTCGATTGGAATGAAAAGATCAAAATGAAAACTGTAAATTCCGTTTTCCCCTACACATTTCATCCCTCCCACTCTTGAACGACCTCCCCACCACCCCCACCTTTATCCTGCGGTCCCATATGCCGAAATAAGTACTCCTGCCACTCCCCCTCCCCCTCCCCTCCCTCTCCCTTCCCCCTCCCTTCCCCCTGTGGCGACCGGAACCCCCTTCCACCTCTACCCAACGGCGACACCCTCGGCGACCCGCTCCATTGGGCATCCAGCGAGCTGTTCCGTGACCGATCTTTCTTCTCGGTCCCGCTTCTGTCTAAAAAGAGCCGGTGGTACTGGGACACATGGCGGTGGCGGGAGCGGCGTGGTGGGGAGGGGGAGCTGTGGGGGGGGTTCTTTGGGGCTGGGAGGGCGGAGGGGCTCGTTTTTTTGCAGGGTCCAGGGGAGGGGTGTTGACGGGATAGAGGTGGGGTTGGCATCGGTATCAGCATCCTGTGACCCATGGCTGTGTCTGTGGCCGTAACCGTGACCGTGACCGTGACCGTGATGAGCCGGCTGGGTTGACACCCCCATGCCCGTCTGCCCCGGAATCCCCCTCCACAGCTCATCCAAACGCCAAGACTAAAACTCTTCGTTACTCCCCCCGCCAACATCAAGAGGCTCTCCATTTTCTCCCCACTGATCCTCAGGATCAGTGATAGACCCCGGCTCTCTCTGACAAACATCTGCGCACCAATTACACAACGACACCTGCACTAGGATAGATTGCCTACAGGTATATATGGGCCATGACTCTGAGGCGGCAGTCGGGCTGTCAAAGTGGTTTGTGTGGAAGGGGATGGGGGGATATGTAGTGGGATGGGACCGAGGAGGCTGTTTTGGGGAGCTGGGTGTGTCAAGGGAGGGACCCGGGGAGGAAGAAGTCGTTGAGATCCGTGGGGGCCATTGTGAGGGAGGGTTTTCTGTTTCTGCTTCTGTTATCTGTGGAGGGCGGGAGACAAGAGGATTGAGAGTGATCGTGGACATAGGAGCAAATTATCAAGGCTTCGCGAAACTTGGTTAGCAGAAGGTCAGAAGGTACACAGGTGGTGGATTGTCGATCACAGCTGTTGAGAGAAAGAAAGGAAAGACAGATAATAAATAATGGGTCAAGGTTGAGCTATATAGACAAGTAGGGTACAAGGAAAGCAACTGCAGGATGCGCCTTGTGCCACAGCCCACGTTGGCCACATTGTGTTGTAAAGAGAGGAGGCGAACATAGGAAAAGGAGAGACTCCCTTGGCATTGTTCCCGCCAGTGACAGCAATTTGTTTGTTTATTTGACTCTTGTCTGCCAAGTTGTGCTTGCGGGGGAGTCTCGGGGCGCGATGATCATGTCGGGCCTATCAGCTTGGTATGACTGTACCCGGCTAGCCGATTTTGGAGGGAGGATGTCCAAGCGGTAAAAGGTCACCCCATAACGTGCCCTTTTCTGGCATTATAGAATATATAAAATATGATCAAGCAAGGAAAAACGCCCTACTGACTGATTATTTGGTACCGAGTTAATCAGACGCAAACAGACGGCCGGCACTTTTCATGATGCAGCCAGTAAAAGCCAAGGCTGAAATGCCGCTTTGGAGAATACACTCTTGAGTATACACCACCACCACTACGTGATGACTGGGCCGCCATCTCCTTTCTTTAGACCAACATTAGGCCGAAAAGAATAAATCTTTATTGTTCATCTGTCGTGCCTGAATTGGTAATTGTAATTGCAGAATTGCACAGGAATCGCCTGCAGGCGTCACTTCTGGATATGCTTCACCGACGTATCTTTGGATGGTCCCTCGGATGAAAGGTTCCTCGCACTCTGCAGCTATGTCCGGCAAACAGAATCCAGACAAACGAATACACCCCCATCCAGAATACAATTCTCCTATCTTATTCCTTCCTTTCGCTGTCCATTGTCTCCCACACTATCCAATGCCAATATCCACAGTGCACACGCAACCAAGCCAGGGTTACAATATAACAGAACAAAAAAAGGACCCCATGAGCTTTGCCCGGCTACTGAGATAGACAAACCCCCGCCGTGCTGCTTCCAATAACTGTCCAGCACCAAAGCACATGACGCAGACTGTTGGTGTGCTCAAGGTGGCCACATCTAGTGACTCCGCACTATCGGATGTATGCTATGACTACGTCGTAGCCATAACGAAAGGGGGGGGGGGGGCAGAATACAAGAAAAAAGAAGCAAAAAAAAATATCTAATCTGTTGGTACCCTGGGGCCTGCTTATGGAATGAATGATTTTTTGTGTAACGTCAACATTGTCTATTATTTTATCTTTATTAAACCCCGACAACAATTGACCACACATGTACCAAGTCTTTCTTTTTTTACAGACATCAGATTGTAGATGTTAAAAAGCAAACTTACATGTATCCAAAATCTCACGACAACCTCCTTTTCCTATTTCTTTCGCCTTCTTGATAAAAAGTCCCCGAGCTTACGTGGAGACACACATTTAGTGCCTAGGTTACTAACCCTACATATCTTGAAACACCAGGCCCACACCGCCCTCGTAAGATTCTACCATATTTGTGCAAGATCTCCAACAGAAGTCGAGCTGGACTCTGGACTCTGGTGATTGCCTTTGATATATATAATAGTTTATAGATCTGAGATATCAATATTGCTGTTTGAGTAGTCTATGGAGATCCCCCACCAAGATTAAAAACAATGTTTTGAAACAAGCCCTTGTCCTCTGGCCACCCGAGTAAATCTACGAGTCTCTGGGGCCAAGACTGTGGGTTAGCAAAGGTTCATCACTGTACTTTGAGGTCATCATCTGTATATCAGAAAGAATAGTCATAGACTAGTCTGTTGCTTTAATCATATAGACAGAAACACAATATGGTCTTGTCATCTTGATCATGATGCATCTTTCAATATCTGGAAACAAATAATTGATATAAAGATCCCACTACACCCACCATCATTCTCCCTCTGTTGTCTACTTTCTCCGAATACTCCATCTTCACCTCAGACTCCCATCAACTACTTTATAACTCTCCAAAGTCCACCACCACCCATATCCCACGACTCCCCGACGATCTCTTCCATCCACTCGATAGACAGATGGACAAATAGCCCCATTTTGCTTCCAGCCCACCACCACCAACAATACTGCCCGTCAATCCCGCAATCTCGACAATCAGCAGCTCATCCAGCCCCGTCAACCTCGGAGCCTCTAGACACCATTGCAACTCCTTGACTCTCCAGTCTGTATGTCTTCCCCAAACTCCGCTCTTAACTTCCATCATCACCCACGGCACCGGAGAGGAACAGACTCTGGGCAGGTACAAAGTATCAAAGTGCATCAGGCTGTCACAATAACAGATCATCCAAATGTCAAGACCGTAGAGACCGGCAGTTACCTGAGCCCGATTGGGGACTATTTCTTTCCGGAGTACAGACGAATATTGGCGATCTCAGCGTTAGCAGCAGTGTCGATGCCAACTATGGCCTCGATGCATGCGTGAACATCAACAAGACTGTCCTGGCGAATTTTCACGGTAACCAATACCAGGCACCTCATTTTCGCGGCCCAGTCCCACTCTCTAGTGGACAGATTATTTTTCTGCGTTCTGCACCGAGCACTTCCGCATCTCCCGCTTGCTCCTCACCGTCGCTACCGGATACTTTGTCTGACTCCATAGTTCCGATGACTGAGGACCGCCGATAAGGTACAGATGCTTAGTGGGTGGCTGGCTGGTTGGCGGTGGCGGTGGCAGAGAATTCCGGAGTAACTTCACACAGTGAACTGCCGCCCAGTCCAGAAACTACCCATGTTCTCAATCTCTAAAGCAAGCGCATATCTCAAAGAAGCGTCTTGTTGTAATACCAGTAGTATCATGACTCTGAGGCTTGACTGCAGCTGAGTTTCCATATTGAAAGGCTACCCCCAGAGAAATCAGCATCTTGGTTTCCTTCTGAAAACTCAACCGCTCATCTCCCCAAGGTATCCAAGCACTCGCGGCCACTCCTTTACAATTGAGACTATTAAAGAAAAGACAATTTCTAGACCCTCGATCTCTTCATATTCTTCGTCACAACCGGCCCTAAGATTGCCAAAGAAGAACCCCCATTCACAACATCGTGGTTAGGCTCCTGTCATAACCGGTACTTCGAGCAGCCGTCGGCTCCGTGATGAACCAGCCTACATGACATTCACCGCCACATTAACAGTACTTGGATATTACGTCCTCAGAAACGTTCCCACTATCTATGACATTTCCACTGAAATCCTCATGGTCCTTGACAACCACAGACTCTGAGTTGAAGATAACTCACCAGATGATCTGACAGTCCTGTAATATTCTACGTCGCCACTTTTATTGACATAAACAATCGATGAGAAAGCGTTAATAATCATGTCAAAGACTATTATTTTGCCTGGTGTTCGTACTTGGGTTTCTGCATTCTGTCACCAGAGATCTGGAACTGTGTCAGTGGAGACATCTCGGTGCAGGTTTTTTTCAGAGAAAGCGATGTCTGGAAGCAACGCTTATGCTTGAGTCTGGGAATTATACAAGTAGCCAATGCATGTTAAACATATACTTTCATGAAGGTAAGTCTATGGACAGCATCTACAAAGAATCAATTTCTCCCGAGTCTTGGCTCTTGCTCGTCCCACGACAGGAAACAGCCAATATTGAACAACGACTTCCAAGGGGCAAATCTGATTTGCCTGAAACATCGATATATGTTGGATCTTGGCTTGCAAAGGTTCTCCTGAGCATCAAGCCACACATTCCACTCGGCAATAACTACTCCGACCCCTCATGGAATGGCATCTTGTAGCCCTGCTTTGGCTCTGGATTGAACTTGGCACACTGTTGTGTTTTTACTAATTATGGTGTAGATACACTGCTGCCTACTCAAGTTTTGTCTCATTAGATACATACTAGCAACAGCATATATCTGCCAGTTTTGGTTGGGTGAAGATCTATATATCATGCTTACTGACAATGGAAGTCGCCCGTCACTTGGCCCGTATTTTCGAAGTCATTTTTCAATGTTGATGTGATAGAAAAAGCTTCCTTTTCCTCTCTATGTATTTATCTTCAACCATGTGATGTCCTCATTGTGGTGTAAAAAAAAGGCCTTCTCAGTTCAGTTCAAACAGGCGCAGTGCAAGATAAGTCCTACAAGCGCCCCCAATGCCCCCAAGGGTTTCCTTGTATAACCGCATCCAACCCACAAAAAATCACGTGATCACAATCCTCCCCAGTAACCCCAATTCCCACCGCCCACCGCCTTCTTGCTTCTCGCCTGTCGCCAACCTGACGAAGCACATGCACGAAATCCCGTGAAATCCCATGAAAGTCACGATTGTTCACTCAATTCGTTCTTTTGCATTTTTCACAATGCGACGTTGAAAGTTTTGTTTGTGTTGGATTTTTTTTTCGTTTTTCGATAATGATGATGACGACGATGATGGCGTGAGAAGCCAAAGAAAGGTAAATAGGACACTTGGAAGAAAAAAAAAGTCACGAAGTTATCAATCAATCAATCTACCCGTTAAATCTCACGCCATCTACATCTCTACAGATTGTCGACCCACCTTCTCGCTTGCCCCTCCCTCCACAGCCGATTTCTGGTTCCATCCCACTTCATCCCCACATCCCACTCCAATCCATCCTCCTCCCCTTCTCCTCCCCCCCTCCGATCCAAGCCCGGCCCGTGCCCTTCATGTCGCCCATTTATCGCCGACAAAGATTGAAATCGATTTGATGGATTAATTAGTTTTCCAGGAGTACACGATCCGCCCTGCCCCGTTCGTCTTTTCTTTTTTTTCTTTCCTTTTTTTCTTTAATTCTTTAATTATTTAATTCTTCAATCTACATAGTTATTTTGCTGCACAACAGCATATCAACGTACATATCAATCATCTCTTATTATTTCTTTCTTTTTTTTTCCCCATCGCCATCCCGCCCATCACCCCTTCCCACCATGAACACCATCAAGTCCGCCGTCCCCGGTTGGCTCGACACCCTCAACACCCTCGAAGAAACCCTCACCGCCCGCTCACCGCCCGGAGGCCCCGTCCCCGCCTCTCCGTCTCCCTCCGCCGCCCCTTTCCAACCACCCCCAACAACCACCAATCCCCCTTCCAAAATCAAAGGCTACACCCTCCACCACCGAATCGGCACTGGCTCCTTCGGCGTCCTGTACGCGGCCGTCGAGGACGCCACCGAGAAGAAGGTCGCCTTCAAGTTTGAGTCGAGCGGTTGCGAGTCGCCGCAGTTGCGTGATGAGTATCGGGCGTACAAGTTACTGGCCGGGTGCAGTAAGTTTTTTTCTTTACGCCAAAAAAAGTAAATCCAGTGGCTAACTCTACATGCTCCAGAGGGCATTTGCAATGCCTATGCTCTTGGCGAGGAGGCTCTCCACAACTACATGATCATCGATCAACTGGGGCCGTCTCTCGAGATGCTCTTTTCCAAATGCAAATGCAAATTCAGCCTCAAAACCATTTGTATGCTCGGTATTCAAATGGTACGTCCTCGTCTATCTCCTCCGGGTTGCCCTCCCCCCCTCCCCCCAAATCCCCGTTCCTCGAATCTAGCCCCATTATTACTATTGTTGTTCCTTTTTTCCACCTTTTTTTTTGTGTTCAATCCTCCCGAGATCCTTCTCCCTATTGTTGTTTCCAGTGGGGAGACCGACCAGGACGGGCATTCGGAGCTTGTGTAACAACACCTCAACTACACCAAACGTGGCAGGCCATATCTGTCCAACTCCTATCCCGGTCAACCCCCGAACCGCCCCGGTCCCTGTCCATTTTGGCTTGGTCCTCTCCACCTTCACTAGACACACACTAACACTCTCCTCTCCAGATCGACTGCCTCCGCTCCATCCACTCCCACAATCTCATCTACCGTGACATCAAGCCCCAAAACTTCCTCTTTGGCCCCCCCACCGACCCAGTCCCCCAAGTCTACCTTGTCGACCTCGGCATGGTCAAGGAATACATCGACCCCATCACCAAATCTCACATCCGCCCCTCCAGCAACCGTGCCCTCTCTGGCACCGTCCAGTTCCTCTCCAACAACGCTGTGCGCGCCCAGGCCCAATCCCGCCGCGATGACCTCGAGTCGCTCCTCTTGGTCCTCATCTACTTCGCCAACAACGGACTCCCCTGGGCCACCGCTGGCAACACCGAAGTCATTGCCAAAATCAAGCAAGAAACCACCCCCGAAGTCCTCTGTGCCGGCCTGCCCTCGCAGTTCCAGGAATTCCTCCTCTACACCCGCGCCATCCCCTTTGACGCCGAGCCTGACTACGACCACCTGCAATCCCTCCTCACCGCCGTCCTCACCGATCTCGGCACCACCAACGACCTCCACTTTGACTGGCTACGCACCCCGATCGTCACCTCTCTCCGGCCCCTCCCGTACTCCACCGAGCTGCAGTCCACCCTGCACACCCTCCACAAGTCCATTGCCGCCACCCGCTATCAGCTAATGCGTGCGGTCCGTAATATCCGGGCGCCCCCGCGCATCACGTCGACGCTGGCTATGATGAACCGGAATCCCCTCGGGCCCCGGACTGCCCGGACGAATGCGCCGCCGCCGGCCGACGAGCAGCTCAACAAGGTGCAAAAGACACTGGTGGCGCTGGCTGACAAGGTTCTACGGGACACCAACTGGCAAGATGACATTTCCATTATCCGCGCCGCCATTCTCTACGCCAGGAAACTCGCCGAGGTCGCCGAGACATCGCCCGCCTCGTCAACGTCAACACAAGTACCAACATCGATACAGTCACAATCACAATCACAATCACAATCACGGTCACGGTCACGGTCACAAACACCACCACCACCAGCCAAAACAGCAATAAAATCAACATCCCCCACAACCTCCCCCGAAGAAGCCGCCGCCATCGCTGCCGCTGCCGCTGCCGCCGCCGCCTCCTCCTCCACTTCATCCTCCCCAGGCACCACCCGCGTCTACCGCCGCCCCGTCATGATGACCCGTCCCACCTCCAAGGACAAAGACAAAGAAAAGACACCCGAAAAAGACAAAGTAAAGTCTCATCATCCTCATGGTCATCGCCGTGAAAAGACACCCGAAAATAACTTGCCACCGCCGCCTGCAGCCCCGATGGGGAAGGGGGCGGCGCCGCCGGAGCCGACGGCTAGTGCGTTGTTGCCGAGGATGGACGAGTTTAGGGAGGAGGCGGCGCCGTTGGAGGTGGATGAAGGGGGGGGTGGGAGTGGGGGTGAGGATGGAGAGGAAGAAGTGTTTGTGGTGGGGGAGTATCATAATGGGAAGAAGGAGAGGGGGGCGATGAGTTTAGGGTTGCATTAGAGAGGGTGTAGTTTTGGCTTTTTGGTTTTCTTATGTATACATATATGTATGTAGTGATGAGCTTTATAAGATATTGATAATGTACTTTTTAAAAGTTTGGGAATTGGTCGTTTCGCAAACTCTGTCTTCTGGCTTCCGTCTCCTCCGTTGCCTGTCGTCCTGTTCCTGTCCCGAGCCCCCTTCCTTCCCTTCTCCCTTCTCGGTCCCGTTCTTCTTTTAATCCCCTGTCCACCATATCCCCTTCTCTATTGTTCCCTCAATCTTCACCCCTCCCCTGGCCTGACTGGGATTGGTTTACACACTCAAAATTTTGCGGGTGCGGAAGGGAGGGGCAGGGTGTATTAATGGGATTGATCGTCGCCGGTGATGTCCGGGTGGCAGCCAGGAGCCAGGAGCGGTCTGCGGAGGACAGTCGGGTCACGCGACTCCGACTTGAGAGAGATGGGACAATGGGCAGGTTTTGTCTGTTAGCAGCTTTGTGGATTGGTTGAAGATGTGGAGATTTAGATAGATGGGCAGCCTGGCCTTTGATATTTATGGCACCTTCATTGAGGCGAATTTTCAGCCTTATGTCTATATAATTAAGGGACAGACTGAACCTTCGAACTCTCAGCTTCCTTTTTTTGGTGGGGTTCAATACGGTCAGTCCACGAGGCTGAGGGTAGCATGACCAAGTGTCAACACATCAACACATCGTTTTTATCATAAAATTTTTCATTTGTCATCGCTAGAACAAATAGTCAATGACCCGTCAAGCCCACCACGTCAACCAGGGGCGCCATTGTCGATCTTGAATATCCATCTAGCACCTAGCCTAACCTAGCCCAGACCAGGTCCCTCTCTCAAAGTCCATCACCACCAGTACATCGCATGAAACCGAAACTACCGCATGAATTTGTATACCTTCCATCATCATTTTATATTTCCAATACTGTGTTTCCCCCAGTAGACTTCAATGTCCAGACCTCCCAAAAAGCAATCAATCACCGCTGAAGCCCTCGACACGTCTATATACTTACAGCCCCCGACAACAAAATGACAATATCTTCTGAGTCATTTCTCATTTCTTTGGTAAATCTGCCAATATTAATATTGATGTATTTAGTCAGGCAATTCATTTTGTCCATTACACCAACACAAGTCATCATCAAACCTCTTGATCCTGTTTTCCCCCCAATGTTTCAGGTCATTAACCCGCTCATTTAGCGGCTATACATCTTAGTATCATCTCCATAACATGCAATCAACTGTACTGTAACTGGTCGCCATCATCACACACCCAAACCTAACAGAGTCCTTTCCAATCCCGCCTTGTCCCCTCTCAGCTCCAGCCAGGGTCCCGTGTCAAATTCATCCTCTTTGCCCTCCTCCAAACCACTGGAATCTCACCATATTACGCCAAAACACAAACAAACAAGAAAAAAAAACCTTCGACAAGTGCTCAAGAAACTTTTTTGGAGGCGTTCAAGGGAGCTGGGGATATGATAGAACCCTACCTGGCTATCCAGCAGACACTTGTTTAGTTCACACCCAGCATCACGACGTCAAGTCAATCCAATCCAATCAAGTTCGTATCCATACATTTACAGTTACATGTTGTGGCAAAAATAAACGAAAAAGACAAAAAAAAGTCCAAAGTTGGCTGGCCTCCTCATTCTTACTCTTACTCTCGCTCTCCCTCCTCGCATTAGCCCCTTCCTTTCCTTTCCTTTCCTTTCCTTTCCTTTCCTTTCCTTTCCTTCGGTTTCCCTTCGGCACCCGCTTCAGTTTTTTGCCCGCCGAACAGTTGCTCGTCACCAGTCGCCAATCACTATCAACCGAACCGCCCTGCTGAAATGATAATTTTAAAAATAAAAATATAGGGGCAAAATATTTAAATATAACTTTTTTTTTTTCAGCCTTGCCACATGTTCGGATTGGGAAGTCAGGAAGTGAAGCAATACTGAAGAGTTTTCGCATACCATACAAGATTCTGTAAAATTATCACAATTCAACATTCCACTTCGACAACATCATTCATTTAGATATCCCAATCCCCGTCCCAATACACCAGGGACCTCCCCTTCTGTATCACCAAACACAAGTTTGTCCAAGTCCAAGCTCAAACACCTCCCGTTGTCACTTGTCCCCGTCTTCCATCTTTCCATCTTCCACCTCCCACCTTCCACCTCCCACCTTCCATGCCGCCCACTCGCCTACAGGCATCAACCCAACCCACCATCTCAACAACCCCAGTCTACAATGGTCCTGTCAATCGAGACGTCGGATGGCAGTATGCCGGGGTGTTTGGTGTGTTGATGCGGGTGGTATGGAGCCTGGCCCCGGTGGTCTGGGTTTGGAATTTGGGATATCTTGAAAAGGGCAACATTTTTTTGGTGTGTGTAGTGTATATTTAAATCACATTGACACATGTACATGCATGGGGTTGTTTATTTGTTCTTCGGAATCAAGAGCCCGTGGGATAGTCGGCGGTGGTGATTGATTAAAAATATCAACACAGATGATTCCCACTGCATAGACGCCCATCGGTTGGCCTCCGTAGATAACTGTTTATTTACAAGTTGTAGACACATATTGATCACGACCTGGAATCATACCATTAATACCATCCCACCGACCAATGGACCAACCTATCGGTCTCCTATTCCTATTTGCTCCTCATCTCATGAGACTGACGCCGAGAGGGTGCGGCGCAGTGCAGAATATGCACCCTCTTCCATCAACAGGATGCCTTTTTCCTCTATGAGCACTCAATTTGTGGCGAAAGGATGTCGGGAATTGATGGTGTAGTGGATCAGGTGGGGACAAGTCTAGATCTAGATGGGTTGATGGAATGGTTGAATGCACATAATTATTGATATTGTATCGTGATGGCAGGAAAAATTGCAGGTCTTGCTGACAATTGGAGGGCCACTATTGTTGATGATTAATTAATAATCACATCACTTGCGTATCTACACATCCTCGGCCTCACTCCGGGTATCCGCTTTATCTACGCCCATCCACACACATACATACATATACAACCATTTCAGGTGTAATTCCCATCACCAAAGAGACACACCCACTCCGTTCCGGCCAAAAGTGCCCAGCGTCGTGGCCACTTTTTTTTTTCTAAAAAAAAAAATGGAAATATATATTTGCGTCTAGTTAAAGACCATTTTCGCCTCACCGTCCTCGCGGAACCCGGAACACCAATGCAACCAATGCAACTTGAATCCAAGCCAACCAACCGAATACTGGATCCCCAACCTCTCTATCCAGCTCCATATTTTGTGTTGTCGCTCTGACTCTCGGTAAATGTTCACTAAAAGAATAAAAAAAGTAAATCATGACATCGTATATATCTCAATAGTAAAAAGATTTTCTCATCAAAATATGTGAAAATTAAAAAAGCGCAACACAACGGTTACGTCGGGTCTGAATGCCAAATTTACAGATACCAGCACTGACAACAAATAACCTAATCAGGAGTCGTCACGATACAATAAACAAGAATCAATAGTACACCGAAGTCATGCATAAAGGGGAAATCTCCCGGAAACAGGGATTATCACAACGCAACGTCTCATGATTTTTCATTATCCTCAATCCGAAAGGGGTGTATTTTGCTTGTAAAAAAAACTATGTAAACACCTTATATATATTTTCCTATCCAAAGTGTACCTATACATATTTGAAGCAGTAACCAGTAGACATGCATCAGTCCATGACACATCAAACGCGCCAAACAAGTCACAATGGCCCCTCTTTAGCCCCCCTTCAATTTGCCTATCAGAGTATGACCATCTTCTTGTTGCCTCGTGTAAATCCATCCATTTAAACCCACCAAAATAAAAGATTATATCCCTCAAGTGAACCTCTCGTAGCACTCACTCACACAGACACACACATTAACATTTCTATCTTGCCCATTCCGTCTGGAATATCCACTCACACCTTCATTGCAACGCATCATTCATTCACATCGCATCTTGAAGTTTCCGGTGTTTAAAAAAAAAATACTGCTGTTTTACTCCCATAAAATAGGCATCAAGTTAAGACTAAGAGAAAAAAAAAACAATGGCTGGGAAATTAGAGTATCGAATATTCAGTAACTGCTAACGTCACCTTTGTTCTTTCCTTCCCAAATTCATGAAAAAAAAATTGCAACAAATCAAAAGTGGCTATCACGAATTTGAAACCCTGTAACTTTTTGAATAAAACAAAAAATTAAACTCGGTAGATACAAAAAAACTTGAGCTCAATGTTACTATGATGGACCCATCAACGCGATGCAGCCAGTGAGTAAATGCAAAACAACGCAGCGAACATTAAGCATATGACTTGACCCTGTCTTCTTCCTAAAGTCCGTCCTTCCCCTCCTTTCCCATTTCTCTTCCCTTTTCCCTCCTCTTTCACCATGTCCTCCATGTCCCCCTCCCCGCCCACTCTCAAGAGCGGGAGCACGAGCGGCGCGGCACCAACGACCCTCCCCCTTCCCTTCCCCATCCCAATCCCGGAAGCCAATCCTTGCTCCCTCATTGTAAACAACCGTATCCATCTTCTTTCTAAACCCATTAAGGCGGAATGGGATTGGATTGGGGGACATGGCTTTTTTTTGTACGGCAGGTGGGCGGGCGGCTGTTGGTTCATGGTGCTTGTTCAACGGGTGATTTCATTGACATATCGGCAGGGATTTTCTGACAATGGGACCAGGGGAAGCTTCGTTGGACGACATGTCATACCGGAGAGCCTACCGGGGTTCCGATGACCGCAATCTCGGCGTCAAAAGCCTACAAAAACATCATCAACCTCTTCGTCATCATCAGGAACCCCACCACCGATTTTTCCAGCAAGATCAGAACATAACCCTATCATAAACCGTGTTGTATAGGGTTATAGAGTAAACTGGTCTGCACCAGTCATGGGTAGGGTTATAGGGATCCTAGGTGTCACCAACAAGGTCCAGGTCTGGGATAATAATCATAGCTACCTTGTTCCCTGCTTTTTCAATGGGTCATCTCCGACATTGACATAAAGAGAGCGATTACGGAGCAATGACGAATGCGATGGAATGGTCGGATGTCTGTTTATTTTTTAATTTTTCGGGGGTCTTTTATGTTAATGATTTATCTTTGAATGTTTATCCCAAAACATTCTTCATTCTCCAATACGACACCAAGCCGCCCACTAATAGTTCTCCATCTTTTTACCTCCATCCCGCCGTGGCGTGCGGCCAACAAAATCGCCAAAGCTACAGCATCAAATACGCATTTTCCCTTCCCTTTCACCGCCTCCCCCTCTATTTCTTTGTCGGAAATTTATCTCCATTCTACAATCTGGCCTGGGACATGGCAATACTGAGAAGAGAGGGAGCATGTGCATGTACATGAAAGGAAGACCTGGCGGGATATTTTTTATGATTTACGTCGTGCTATGGGGATGCATTCGATGCATTGTGAAAGAGTGGCAGGTGATGGCCAAAGGAGTATTTGGATGTGAGTTTGTGTGATTGGGTGGGCTTTGAGTCACTTGGCAGGTTTAGTGAAAAATGAAAAT
Organism: Ambrosiella beaveri; assembly: GCA_030294605.1. Classification (NCBI taxonomy): domain Eukaryota; kingdom Fungi; phylum Ascomycota; class Sordariomycetes; order Microascales; family Ceratocystidaceae; genus Ambrosiella; species Ambrosiella beaveri. Next base: position 126,434 of record JARQWA010000046.1, read on the forward strand.
GGAGATGGAGAAACTGCGCTAAATGGTGGTGAGGGACGGTGGGTTTGACCACTTTGGGATAAGAGTGTGGTGATTGGTGACATCATCTGATGCTGTTTGAGCCCGAGAAACCGACGAAGTCAATCGAACCCCAAAGACAAAAAAATCCATATACAAAGTTCCCATCATCATTCACCGTAAACGTGCATTTCGCAAAATATCTGAACGTTTAAATGTCCCTTTGATATCCTTTACCCTTCTCCGCTCCCCGACAAGCTACACCGCTGTTCCACTTCCGCTCCCAAAAGCTCAAAACCCGTCCCTGACTGAAAAAAAAAACCGTTTCACCAAACCCCTTGTCCCATCTTGCAGCCCATCTTCTTAGACAATCCGATCAAACAAGGTTGGGTCGCCTTTTGACAATCGGCACAACTAACCTTGAAGCCTGTAAAGTTTCTCGGGAAGACGGGGGTTGATGAGGATGGGTGGATCTCTGGGATCTCTAGCGTGCAGATTGGTTTTGTAGCGTGGCTTGCAATTATTGTACATGTATTTTTGCTTTTAGGGTTATCCATAGTGATACTAATAGATTTTGAGGTAGGCGCAAAAAAAATCAAATGTAGAGAAAGCCAGAAACCAGAATCATATCTGTAGACGCCTCCATCCACCAGGCTGTCCCATACGGTTTCGCACTCGTTGCTCCACAACGTCTGATCGCCTCCCGCCAACCACCCAGCCAAGCAGATTCTCAATATATACTCAGAAAATTTAGCAAATACTTCACCCAGTCTGTTTGTATAGACACTTTACCCATACACCGTTTCATCCATAGGCAAGCTATTGAATTATTCAATCATTTGGCCCAACACCCGCAACCGACGCCGTGGTAAGATCGCCCTGGTCCTCACTACCCAATGGCATATACCTTTCTTGCCCCTCTTCCCATTTCACGCCCGCGCCCGCGCCCAGTTCCCGCCATCACGGACGCCCCCCCCCCCCAGCCCAGGTGATACTTTCCATGTTGGTTTCGCATAACTCAAATTTTGCTACCCCGGCTTTGATTTATTTACTGGCCAATTGCGTGTGCGTAATTAAATAAATGTATAGACTCAGTGCACTAGGCCCAGAGTGTTTTAGAAGGGTGTTAGACTGGAGAACTGATCAGAGCTTTGATTTTTTTTTTTTCTCGGGGTTTAATGAGTTTGATGTGTCGGTTAAACGGGGGCGCCTGTTGTCTGTTCAACATACAAAAATGTTGATTTATTACCGGGTTGACGGGCTGGAGCGCCATGCCACAAGGTTCAAACGCATATAAACAATCAATTTTTATTTTCATGCTCCCAACCACTCGTGAGCTTCCAGAATAGAATGTGGTGGGTGGCATGGTCTGTGGGTTTTGGGGGTTTGAATAGTTGAATGAGTGACCAAGTGTGCATATGGATGTTCTTTGACGCCATCAATTACACAAGTAATAGATGGCCATTCTCACCGGTGGAGCTGATTATACAAGATTGCGATGCAATGCTTGGATTTTTCCGAGTTAGGTTTGGGTCAAATCGATTACGATGAGTGGGTAATGGGTAGTCTTTTAATGGTAGGACAACCGGGTATCGACGAGAGATGTGCTGGCGACTGGATTAGACATTTTCACATGGCACAAGACAAGCTTATGCATGCTTGCGTTGGGCCTTCTACAGGCCCCCGACAGCCGGGAAATCAGAACACATTTAGGGCTTGTCGACGGGGTTTTTGAGTGGTTGCGACTGCCTCTTTACAGGCTCTAACAGCATGCTTTAATGCCATCTCTGTTGTCTGGGTATCCTGTCAAATATCCATCCATCGGAACCCTCCCCCCTCCCTTCTTCCCGCTACCTATCACTTACATCCATGTACATTCGTTATCTTTTTTTTTTTCTTTGCGTAGGGCCCGTCTGTGATGATGCCAGGCGACATGGTGATGGTCCTTCTAGAAGCCAAGGCATGCATTTGATAATTGGGGATGTGGGATGGGCTAGTAGCGGCGATGGCCCTTGACTACGGCTGATATGGATTGGCTGTAGTCTGCATGCGTCTGTTCGCCCGTGACTGGTAAAAAAACGGTTGTCACCCCGATCCAGCAGATTCCATCATCATATCCCAAGACAGCAATAACATACATCTCGAGACTGCCGACCCAATTGCATATGACCAGCACACAAATATTGAATACAGGGCTACCAACAGCCTTCTCTTCCTCAACTGGTGTTTCGATAAGCAAAAACAAAGAAACCTCCTCCCTCCCCCAAAAAAAATTTCCCACTTGTTACATCCGTATCCACACAGTTTGGGATTTTGGACCCGCTCGTCGCTACTGCACAGCAGCTCCCTCTCCTTCCCCAGGGAGCACTTGGTAGAAGACTCTCCACAGCGACAAGTCATCACCAGCTCGACACACCTGCAGCCTACGTTCCTCACCTCCCCTCTTTCACCGTCTGCAACTCACAGCCTCGCCCGCCGGGTGAACGGCCGTCCAGTACCCGATGCAGTTTCCCTGATCGTCCCTGGCGAAGCGGGGCCCATGGTGCATTTTTCAGGACTACCATTGTATAGATTTAGACAATAGTATATAGGCACACAATAGCTTTTTTTTTAGACCGTCTACCCCGGCGTTGGCGCCCGCCGATTACATGCTTGTAGATATTCGGGAACCCCCCCCATGATCTCCAGTATGGGTCTATTTGGCATCGATGGACGTGTTTGGTGTATGGGTATGGTGTGGTCGGATGATGGAATGATGGGAGAGAAGAGGGGAGGGGGCGTTGTCAAAAGCGGTTGGGTTTAGGAGATTTGGACCTGTCGGATCAGGGATTTAACCATAACCCTAAGAATGGACTATAAAGATTGGATAGTGCTTTCTATCAGAGGCACTAAAAATGCCTTTATACTTTTTTGACCTATATGAGTTATATGTTCGAAATTTGGAACTACGATTTCGAACCACAAACATTATCTGCGACCGGTGGATAATTTCCTTGCACTTGAAACACAATCAAACCTGCCGACACCACCACATTCGAAAAAAAAAAAAAAAAAAAAAAAAAAAAAAACAACAAGAAAAAAACACCTCATGTCTCCATTTCCGAACGAATGATATCCTCCGAACGAATGATATCCTCCGAACGAATGATATCCGTCATCTGCTGTCAATTGGCAGGCCCTTTATTTTCGAAGTACATTGGCAATAGGCGCTAATGGATCCTCACGAGGCTGGCTAAATCAAAATGGAAGACGCTAGCCCCGGTTTGGCACACCCCACCCCTTTATTCCTGGGGTTGGTCCTATGACTATTTGCCAGAACAACCGCTTGGTTTGAGTGTCCGGTCGTTGACCCACTCGCCCCCCCAAATAATCCCAAGAATTTGTCTACTCTGCTGGATATGCTTAAGTCGAGATTCATGATAAAGGAATGTGGTTTCATGCTTGGCATGAGATCTTGTTTGATCTTGTGATTTATATAGTATTGAAATTATCAGAACATACACACGGGTGACGGATTAACGTGCTGATGAATATCGACTTTCATTTTGCATGTGTCCATAATTTCAGATGTCTATTTAGTTTTGTCAAATTGGGTTATTTTCGGCTCAGTTAGCCACTAAACCCAAGCAGGCCTGCACCATAATTGGTGTCCTCTGGATAGTAATGATCCCTCTTTCTCGTTTGTCTGAGTAAGCCTACGCTAGCTACGTAACTGCTAACATATACTCTGCAGCGGTTATCCCTTTATTTTTTTTTCTGAACCTACATCTTCCTCTACTTCTATAAATCAGTTTCAAAATTGTCGTCACCAGGACATTCGATATTCATAAAAGAAACATAGTAAAGAAACAGACAAACTCGAACCTCAGCGAGGGATACCTATATTCAGTTATCCGTAAGTAACTCGCAAACCCTCTCTTTTTACAATTTGTCGTTGCTACTCCCCTCCCCCCCCGAAAGAAGAGAAGACACCCCCTACCGGCTTTCATTTTACACCTCTTTCCCCCTTTTCTGGCTAGGGAATGTGAAGACGACTGACGCCTTCATTCTGTTCGGTTCCGCTTAATCTCCTTCTGTCTTCTGCGTTCGTCACTTCCCTCCCTTGCTTGTTCCATCTTACTCAACACACAACTTCTCTACGCTATACTTGGGTAAAACTTGGACCGGCGTCATTCTTTTGGTATGCTTGTCAGACCTTGTTGAATACCGAGTATGATTTGGGCGTGTTTTTGTTGCTCGTTTTCCTATTCCAGTTTTTTTTGTTCTTTTTTTTTCTCTCCCACCCTGTTTCTTGAGAATATATATATTTTTTTTGTATTCTCGTCCATTCTCCTCCCCCCAGTATCTTGTTCGCTTCTTTGGCTGCAACATCGGTAACTTCTAAATATCAAATTAACACGTCTTCCAGCTCGCCCCATTGCATCTTGCAGCCTCAACTGCGGGCCGCAATTCAGTACCTTTTTCTCTTTCTCTTTTCTTTTTTGTTCGACTTGTTTTGCGTTTGATCTTCTTGTACTTGCTTGTGCCCTACCCCCGAGTAAGTACATAGAAAACGCTGTCAATATTCGGTAGGTTGTTTTCACAACCCCTTACCCTGATTACTCTGATCAATTCTTCTCCCTGTCCCCGGTTAGCCTTCTCGATGTTGTGTCCTTATGTATGTGTCTATGTGTGTGCCTATCCAGAAAATACTCCATCGCTTTTCGGTCTGCTGCCATCGGCCCTTGCTCATGTCCCTTTTCCCCCTTCCATCACCACCGGCCCCCCAGCATCATTCAACCTCACATCTCCTTTCCACACCCTCCAGGTCATTGAACCTAGTCGTACATCACAATGGCCTACCCAGCTCTTGGAACTCCCTGTTGCTGTATATACCTTGGTCATTATTGGGTTATCCAATATACAGACCTGAGTCGTCTCTCGAATTTATATTACGCTCCATAGCTATCGTTGTACTAGGTAGTTTTGAGTGTTGCATATGGAGTTTACCATTTCACATACAGCTCCGGGGGTGTGATATTCACCCCTGAATTGGGTGCTCAGTCAAGCGACAGGCATGGCACGGTTACTATACGGAGCATCTTTGTTCATCCATGTTGGCTGTACTGGAGTCCAACATTGGGCGTGCATTGGCCTCGACAATCCCCATAGTGCGAGCGTCACGCCAGTCGCGATACTGCCAGCGCGTCTTCGCGGTCCTGACCTCAATTACACAGAACCCACATTTGCCTCAGCCTTGCCAGCCTCCACAAAAAATCATTCTGTTCCTGCCGAAGCAAAAGTTTGATACAGGAGCTTGCTGTGTGTGGTTGTCGTCTCCCCCACCAACTTCGCTAAGTAGCCTCGTTGTTGTCGGTCTACATGGAAGTTGCCTGTATTCATAGCATCACTTTCACGTCCCATTCAGTACCAAGCGTGTAAACTGTTTGTCACAACAGCGGCTTGGAGCCGTGAACAGGAAAGCATATCCACCCTCCATCTCATCCAATACAGCAGTGCTGTTGCCCGTTACAGACGGGGTAGGTTCATGCTGGCAGCAACTGCCCCTGGCGACAGCACAATACACAACGACCAGGGACTAGGGGATCTGGCAGGTGTGAATCGAGAAAGACCGCAAGTGCTCTTGTTCACTCTGACTTTTTTACGGCCAATTTCGTGCGTCATATTTCCTGCTGTGGAGGCCTTGCAGTGAGTGTTGAAGAAGTGAATTCGTTAACTTCCTGCCGCTTTTCTGGCTTATCGGTCGGTCGAATAGGAAACGACAAGAGAAAGAGAGGGTGAGTGAGGGACGCGATCCAAGACCTGACCAAGCGGACCCACTTCACAACAGCCTTCTTTTACTCCCCGACCCTTTCTCATTGAGACTTCTTTTCCTTTGTTTGCTCGCGCACTTCGTCGCGATTATCATTCTCTCCCCTGTTTAACTGCATCACCAAACCCCGGTTTCACACACCCCACTGTTACGCTCGCCCCCCTTCGCGCTCCGCATAGAAGGGAGAAAGGCAGCATCATTTGCTTTATCCACACCCTTCTGCCTTCACTCTCGCTTTATGAGAACCCCTGACAAACAACGGTTATCACCTCGAGCTTTGGAAGCTTGTTCTGTCTGTCCACTCCGTGGTCAAATACTGATTCCAAAGCAAAATATAACAGTGAGCACTCCCGTCCACCAGACGTTCTTTGTCTCTCATCCCATGCAATATACACTTGCTTTGCCTTGTTCTGGATACTCTTGTCAATACACATCGACCACCGTTACCACCACCATCAATCCCCCATAGACATAGAGAGAGTGATCTCACTACACAACGTCGACACCAGGCTTCCATTGTTGCTGTCACCATCGTCCCAAAAGCTATACCCATATACTACTACATGCACACGTTGTACCGACCCGACATCACACAACCATAATCATACGCTGCATTCATTCAATACGCACCCACCGCATATACACTTACGCGTTCATATTACCCAAGCATCGCCGCGTTTGTACAACATTCCTTACAGGCTCGCCGCTTCATCAGCTTACTTTCACTTCATCTTCACCCCGATACCCCCCGCTACATCATCCCTAATGGGTCTCCAACAACCCCAGGCACACCACACTCAGACGCAGCAGCCCGGCCCTTACCCCAATTCTCGGCCATCCAGTATTGTCCAGACGCAGACTTCTCACCCTCCGCCTTCCCAGAACCAGACAGGCTACCCGTCACCACACAGCGTGGCGTCTGTGTATCCCTCAACTAACGCGAGTGGCCAGTCCGACTCTGCGTCTCTACAGTACTACCAGTCCGCGAATCAGTCTTACGCTACTTCGCAGACTTCTAGTCCGTACGCTTCTTCAGGTCGGTACTCTCGCACTCGGTCCTCACATCGTGTCGCACCTACAAACAAACATGTACATCACATGTACTTGAACCCAAGCTAACATCCGTATCTCCATAGAAGCTCAACCAGATATCATGACCACGCAGTTAGCCAGTAGACAACCATATCAAATGTCCAACTACCACTCTCAAGGAAGCGCGCCGAACTCGGTCGCTCCGTCACCTCAGCCGGACCAGCACCGCTCGATCTACGGCCACGCTGCCGGCCACCAGCCTCTTTACTATGGCGCTCAACAATATCAGATTCCGTCACAGGCTCCTAGTCCCTATGCGACCTCGCAGTACCCCGGCCAGTCGCATGCTACGCAGCCGATGACTTCTCAGCCTAACATGATGTTGTCGCACTCAGCCGCTCACAACCCGATGGCTCAGCACTCCCAGCACCCGCAGTCTCTTGTGACTAACAGTCCTCGAAACCCTAAGATGGAATTGCAGACTCATCAGATGCCACAGAAGTCGGGTACTCCTGCGATAAGCGGCGCTCATAGCTCTGGTTCCGTCACTCCCCTTGCTACTCCCACGGGGTCGGCCCCTCAAGCTGTGAACCCTAACGCCGCTCCTGGTCCTATTCCTGCCACCACTCCCCTTGTCGTCAGACAAGACCAAAACGGCGTTCAATGGATTGCGTTTGAGTACTCTCGCGACCGCGTCAAGATGGAGTACACTATCCGCTGTGATGTTGAGTCTGTCAACACCGACGATCTCAGTCAGGAGTTCAAGACGGAGAACTGCGTTTATCCTCGTGCCTGCTGCCCCAAGGAGCAGTACCGTGGAAACCGACAGGTCTACGAAACGGAGTGTAACACGGTCGGCTGGGCTCTGGCTCAACTGAACCCCACTCTTCGCGGAAAGCGTGGTCTGATCCAGCGTGCTGTCGATAGCTGGCGTAACTCCAACCAAGATCCGAGACTTCGTTCTCGCCGTGTCCGCCGGATGGCTAAGATGAATAACCGTAAGGCGATGCAATCCCATGCCCAGGCCCAGGTCCAGGCTGCTCATCTCAACGCTGCTCACATGTCCCTGACTAAGCCTCAGATGGCCCATATGGGACAGCCAATTCACCACGCGCCCGACCCGCACCAGCAGCCTCACCACATGCAGCACCACCCGGCGCACCCCCAACATCACCAACAGCATGCTCATCCTCACGCGGGGCCTCACTCTGCGTCGACGACGCCCACTGGCGAGGAGATGAACATGTTCTCACACCAGATGTAAGACAGGGGCGTGTGTCGGTTAGGGGAAATAGTTGCGTATCGTGACACTGTGGTCGGGTCCGCGCTTTTCACACATTCAATCACATAGAATATCCAGTGTCACCATTTCATGTGTCTATTGCGGAGCCTTAGTTGGCTCAGGACGCGTTTAATACTTTTGCTACCCGGGATCTCATCAAAAGTTGCACCCATCACCTGTTTTCGATTAAATGATACCTCTCGATTCGATCTTTCATTTTTACTTTTCCGCCATTTTTTTTATTTTTCTCATTTCATATCATTTCTGCGACGGTTTGGCTTTTAAGTTTTTTTGCTACTTATTATATCTACATTGGAGTGATAGGAGACTCCTTTGAATCATATACTCTTCACCTTTCAAATCACCAATAACTATTCTCAAGTTTCCTGGCGTTAAGTCCTTTTATCTGCTTTTGTGTTTTCTCCCTGTCCCCTTATTCAAGTGGTTTTCTGCCTGTCTCAATCCTTCTATGAGACCAGTGCTCGCGCATGTCTGTAACCCTTTTCTGTTGCGGCTGTGGGCGTTGCGAAGTCTCTAGGCATAGTTTCTATCGAGCTCTCACCGACAATATCATGCTTTTTTCTTGGCCCCTATTCCCATTAGTCATCGTCTGCTTGTCATCTGGTTTATACCCCTGGAGACGACGTCTACCAACCCCGTTCAGCCTAGGTATTGGACTGCCCCTGTTTAATGGACTGCACGGTCTATGAACAAGGTGTTCAGGGATATGGCTACCATGCATCTCTACACCACTGCTTCAGCCATTCTTTTGGCTCAGGTTGTGACGTTCGCTTCTACGTGCTCCTTGGCCCTTCTTGAAACCCCGAAGGCGATTGGCACCCATGACCTGATCCTTGGCCGGCTCTGCCAGTGCTGAGTACTGAGTTTCTCATGACCGGTTGCTCTGCCCCCTCGCGCAGCCTCCCTGCATATTCGGGTTGCCGATTGCAGCGGGACAGGCTGTTTATGCTTTCCTTTATTCCATCCTTTGCTGAATCAACAATACGGCAATTCCAATACTCAAGAGCACCCGGAGATTCGGACTTGAAGAAGATACCAGGAAGAGTACCAGAAAACTTGTGTTAATTTTTGTTTTCGCTTTCTACCGTTTGCCTTGCTTTTTGTCTGTCCTATCCTTCTACTCCCCGGATTCTCTGGAGCCAGTCTGTTGATCAGCAAGATTTACTCGTTTGTGTAACGGCATTTCCCAATCTAGTTGTGGGGAATGGCGCATGGTGTCGAGGAAACCAACAGTATCTTTGGGGTGCTGGTAACCTGTGGACCACTTGGCGATGATCATGCCTGTCGAGAGACTTGGTGAGGGAAGGACGGGTCAGTTGAATTTGTGTTGCTGTGTGTGTTGCTGGCACCGGTGTCTGAACGGGTGCCTGTAGAGCATATGGTGGTGACTACAAGTTTCCATGGCAGTATATTTCTGGATCTTGGTATTTCTTCAAGGGCGTTTATCCCATGTTGGTCATGTCGGGGCGTTCAAGTGTTGTTTGACCCGGCTTGGAAATAAGGATTGCTTATCCAGTTGGGACCTCTGTACTGGATTGAGAGGTGTGCCGTTGTGGGGGTCTGAGTATTTTGTTATAGTTTCAATATGTCAGTTTATCTCACAAGTTTCTAGAGAGTCGATTGCTTTGCAATAGCGTTATCATTTTTTACATTTTCTATCTTGCGCCTGTTATTCACTTGTATTTTATTTTGATATCACCTTGAGTCTAGTCTCGACTGGCGATTTTGCGTAGACGAGTTGTCTTGCAAGCTGTGTTTCCACTATGATTCTTCAGTTTTCAGCCCATTTGAACCAAATGGATTTTTGATAAGCCTTTGAAGATTCTCTGAATGCTGATTGCCAGTAGCATTGGTTGCCATATTACAGAATCTTGTCGACGTTATTAGATCTTGACAGGCTTTGTCATTCAATTGATACAAGGGGCATGTCAAATCTCATAGACCGTATAGTGTCGAGATTGCATAGTCGTCTTGAGTGTGCATAGTGCAATTATGACCTGTGCACGCGGTTCCAAGGCTTGAAGACCTTTTTGAGTTATCATCCGAGTGAACCGCATGAACTTTCCTTAACGAGGAAAATTGTACAACTCATGCTAGACACTGAGGATTACCAAGAATCTCCAAGTCTAGGGCTTTTAATGCTTATTTCATGATTTTCCAAGTGTGCCTTGCACTCACTATCCACAATAACACCACAATATCTGGCATACAATCTGGCCGATGTTTTACTGGAAGCTTTAAGTTCTTACAGTCTTTGCACAAACAACAGGGAGTTTGGTACCAATGTGCATTTTTGCAAATCCTCTTAACCGTCTTGGCAGTCCAGGTCTTTTGTTATTCCACATCAGTTCCATTGTAGTCGAGCACAGTCATGCAGCCGCCTGGATCGACGGCCACGTGAAGACTGAGCATGGAATTTTGCCATGGCTCTTGACAAGTAGAGCCTTGTCTTGATTCTTCACTTGGTACCTTTTTGGCTTAGAATACAAACTCTGACTTGTCCAGCCGCGGTTTGAACCTCCAATCAGTTATCATCCTTTAATATGTTGAGCTGGGTCATTGACGGAGTCTACGATGTAATTACTATCTGAACTATATAAACCATGGTAAACGTAACTTGGTGTCTAGTGACCAGGTTACGTTATGCATAATGCTGTGTACTGTTGCCATCGTGTAGTGGACGGTGCAAAAAATTGACACCTGTTGACCGTATCTGTCGTGTCACCACGCACATAGCCTGCTTTGTACTTCCGCAACTGCGGCTAGTATTGCATAATCTTGCTGTAGCCCTCCTGCATGCGCCTTTGAATGTGTAGAGCTCCAATACATAAAAGATGCTCTGCGGATCAACAGTTTATTTTGCCAGTCAATTTGCTCACTGTTTGCAAATTGATAGCAGAGTATCGCAGGCATGGGGGTGTGCATGTTGCAGGTGGAACTGTATACATATGACACAAAGCATGACAGTTCTGTGAGAAATGAAATTGACACGGATCTAAAGTTTGGTACTCGGTCATGGGCTTACTTGAGAGTTCTACTGGGGGTCTGCACGGTTTACATGGGTCACCAGTGCACTACGATTTGGTCTCATTATTATTGTTGTAGGCCCTTTTGACACGCTACGTTTCGGCGAGTACTAAAGTGAAGAAGAGACTTGACACAGAGGGTGTAGTGCACTGCTGTGCCATGTCTACTCTATCTACTGTTTTTCCCCGGCGCTATTCTGGCCGTCCACAACGCTGATGTGTAAGCCGGCCGAGCAAAGCAAGTCTGATAAACAGCGGTAAGAAACCACAACAGGGGCAGAGACTCCTTGTATGCGTGTCTCGGCGAGTTGTCTCCGTTGTTTACTGCCTACACACCAGGGACAGGATGATTCAGTGGGTGCGTCCTGTTATCTGTGTATATATATGTATATGTATCTGCCGTGTCGCCAGTTCTAAGCTGCGCAACAGAAGAGCATGGAAGGCGAAGAGAGAAAGAGGAAAAAAAAAGTTATTTTGACCTTGAATGCACGTCTTGAACCATCACCACTACCATCACTAATCATTAGAACAAAGCTGTAAATCCGCTCACCATGTTTGTTCCTTCCGAATCACTTGACCGCGTGTCTAAGTAGAAGCCCTGGTGACCTTGATCGTCGCCATGATTGTCACTTGACCCCTCCTTACTTTGTTACCGTATCTCTTGTCATCCGCTGCTGCATGCTGCACCCCCTGACCGCCTCATCTGGCCTGCGTGTGGCAGGTCAGACAAAGCGTTGCACTTTGGCAGTACTTTGGCTGATGGTGGAGTGGACTGCGTCGATTTGCCAGGATCTGGTGGACATTCCCGCGGTAGGCGACACATGGACACATGCAGGGCAGGGCAGGGGGGTGAGTAATGAGGGACACAGAGGAGCAAAGTTCTGGCCGTGGGGACGAGACAACAGAGACTAGGTTTTTGGTTGGGGAGTAAGAAGAAACAAAAGAAATGGAAAGGTGGGTGGACATATGCATGACCCGACGTATGAGTATATGTGGGTCATGTATGTATGGACAGTGCAAAGGGCGGTGATGAGAAATGTGAATGAAAGAGTTGGGCGAGTTGTCATTTTTTTTTCTTTTTTCGTTTTGTTTGGCGAACAACTTGAAAGAATGAGGGAACCGAGAGGGCCGATACACCAAGTGGAGTGTCGATAGTAAAAGGGAGTGAGGAAGAATACGCACTTACGCGAGATAATTTCTTGACGCGGGAGGGAGCGAGGTCAAATAAAGGAGAAATCAGCACACGAGAAAAGAAATGTGTTCAAGTGACACATGAATATTTTCCCTCGTCACATCATTGTCACCACCAACCAGTCTTGTACCATCTGCTCTAATAACCCGCATATTCTTGACTGCCAAGATATGAGTCTAACTTTTTTCAGTTGGACCAGCTGGCTGCCAGGTCACTTGTTGGTTGTCTTCGTCAAGCAAACAAACACTCGGCCGGATCTAGTGTTTGGTTCGACTGTGCTTCTGCAGGGCCTTGTTGCGGGTGGAAAACCTGGAGAAGAAACCCGGTTCTTGGGGTTCGTCCAATGAGGGTCCCGCAATAGCAACAGGGCGTCAAACATGGGCCTTGGACGTGTGCTAGACAGGACGCTCGGTTTGGAGGGTGGTCTTTGTTGGTTGGGGGAAGGGGTTTGTGGATTTTCTTTTCGCTCTTTTTTTTGTTTGATGGTGCCGGGGCACAATGGAAGGGAGCGAGTAGACAATAGAAGACGGGAACTAATTGGAGGATGGTAGGGAAGGCCCTAGGAGGCTTTCGGATGACATGTAAGTAACAGAAGACGAAGATGGTGATGAGAAAGACGAAGCAGATGAAGAAAAAAAAATAAAATGACAAAAAGAAGAAAAAAAAGAGGTAAGTAATATTCGAGAAGAAACAGACAGAAATGACGATGAAAAAGTATGCGGTGAACTCAGTGCGCCGACAACCTTGGTGACATCTCTTCCATTACCGAAACTGGCCGCCTCGAACCACTCAACGACAACATCACCAGCAAAATCGTCAACCACCGCAAAGATCGAAAATAGCCAGAAGAGAGACCAGCTGAAACTTCGACTTTGAACGGGGGGAGGACTGGTCACCTATTTGTATGTTGGCTCCCCTTGTCCGTTGATTGCCCCTTTGCTCCTCCCCCTTTATGTCTCCACTCTCACTATTTACTCTCTTCTTCCACTTGCTTGCGCATCAAGCCTTGTCTAGCCTGTCTTGCCTTGTTCGTTGCCTATGTACATATGTACATAGTCCCTAGTCTCCTTTCTTATTCATCCGACGGGGGGGGGGGGGGGGGGGGGGGGCATTCCTAGCTGCCGTGTTGGCTGGTCCGCCGACTAAGCATGTGCGTGTTTCTGAGAAAGAGTGGCGGCTGCTGCTGCTGTTGGTTGGCGAGACAAGGCCTGAGGTGGAGCCTGGCACATAGTTTGCTTTTGGTTTTTGGGGATGGCTGGCTTGCTGGGCTTGTTAGCCGGTTGGTTGGCTGACAGACAGGCGTTGGCCCCTGTGCGTCCGTGTCCAACTAGCTATTTAGTGTAGTGGATACATTGGACTGGATGCTGTGCTGAAGGGTTAGAGGGCTCTGTGAGAAGCAAGGGATGGATGGCTGAAAGAAGAAATCATTGTCCAAAGATTGATCTCTGGGCAGTTAGTCGACGAGCTGTTGACATTGAATGACACTACACTTTCGGTGTATCTATATGTCATCGTTGATGTCAATTATCTCGTCGAGTGATCTTCTCGCCTCTCTCTTCCGTAACTCAGTAACTCTCAGCTCGGAGTTTGGTCTCGTGCTCTCTCCGACGACCACTCGATTATTCAAGTTTGAGCATCGCCTTTTGTCACATTACTGTCACGTCGCTTTGTGCCTCCTTTCTTTTAGTGTGGCGCTGCCTCATCTTGGACGGGGGGGGGCTTTCGAGAATTGAGTGGTCAGCGGCTGGTAGGGTGATGGTGATGGTGATGGGAATGGAGACGTGTCTTAATCTTTGTTGCGTTGTCTGTTGACTTTTGTTACTGGTTATTTTTTTCCTTGTCTTCTTGTTGGGAATCGTACGCTGACATCATATCGACTAACCTGACAGATCACCAACTGATGCCATCGTTGTCATTTCTTTTCTTTTCTTGTCGTTTTCTTTTTTTTTGTTGTCTGGCTTGACTTTTTTTCTTTCTTCACTGTCGTTATTGTCTTCAACTTGCCAACTTACATCTAACCGATATATTCTCTCACAGCGTTGCATCGCATGTCATCACATGACCTCGACTCTCGACCATCTTCCTCCTTCTCAACAACAAAAAGAGAAAAGGCCCACCATCCTTGGGAATCTCTGCAGTGCTCATGGCCTATGTCATACTCTGGGCTCCTCGTCTGCGTTGCATGACAACCTGTTCTATACGTCTACATTATATTTATCCCGCTCGATGATCCCTCGACAAGCTTTAAGCGCTGGAAACTAAGAAGGCCTCCGCTGTCGTGCAATATGTAACATACAGGGCATCGGATGCAGAGTTACAGTTGCATTACATGCACATCCATCCATACCCAGCACTCACTATTGCAGTGATATTTAGAAGCAGCAGCATCAGCGGCTGTGGCAGAATCTTTACTTTTTTGCTCAGGGGAGCAGACTACTGCTGCATCAATACCAGCAGCCTCATAATCACCAAGTACCACCTCTGTCCCTGCCATCACCACTATGCTGAGTTCTCTTGCATATCTCCCTTGTTATCTGCTCTTCTTCCTTCCGCGGAGCCTGCCTGGTATATATATACATGTATATTTAGCCCCTGCTTTCGCTCCAGCCAGCCAGTCCGCTTGGCTTTAGTGCTTTAGTCATGGGCCGAGCCATTCTCTATATGGTTAATATTTATGTACCATTGACGACACTGCTGAAGCAAGTTCCTTTCCCCACCTTGTTGACGTTAGACGTTGACATTGACGATCCCCGCCTCCATCCCCCCCCTCCCCCCCGCTCCGTCTGTTCTCGTTGTCTGTTCCGCTTTGGCATTTTGACCCTTGCGTCTCAATTTAGTGGCTTTTGATTTTTTTTTTTTTCTGTTTTGTTTGATCTCTTAAACGAGAATTTACAGCTTCTCTTTTAGTGGTTGGTGGAACTGCCGTTTGGTTTTGCACAGTCCGTGTCGCTGCTCTAATCTCGGTCCCAGTTGACTTCAGTCCACACTGTCCCGAGATATACGCCTTATTCTTCGATTAACTCCATTCCACAGACGCAAGGCAAAAAAAAAAAAAGAAAAGAAATCTTCGTACAACGCTAGGCTCATTGCTACTCTACAGACAGGAACATCAAGCCCTTTGGATCCTCGACCCACTTCCGGATTCTGTCACTTGCTGCCTTTTTGCATCCACCCGCTCATGCAGCCGCATCTCTCAGCACAGAATTAACAAGAACAAGAGAAAAAAAAGAAGAGGCAAAAAAGCAACGCAGCATAATTGCTTCTTCGTCTACGCCTCTACCGCATCTCCCTCTGCCGCCTTGAACCCCTGAAAGCCGCCTTCTTCCTGCTCCAAAAGGCTTTCGAACATTTTTTTTTTTGCTATTGTCTGCCTCTTTGATCCGGGGTCCCCAAAACCTACTATCCGGGGGGTTTTCTCTTTTTTCTTTGGCTCTCCTATTGTTAAGTTTATCGTTGTCCTTTTTTTTGCTTTTATTCTTTCTTTTTTTCTTGGCCCCCGGACTCACGGATCCCAGTTGACAAAACCCTTCGGCAAGGGACCCCGTTCAACTCTCGTGCTCTTTCCCTCGCATCCTGTCAAAGAAGCAGAAGAAGTTCTCTCCCCTTCAGGAGTTTCTTGAAGCTTTGGTTTTTTTCTTTTTTTTTTTTCTCTTCCTTGGATACCTACTTAGTTTTCAGCTTGTTGGTATCAGGGACTTCTGGGAAGAGCTTGTTCTAGTCTAGCCTTGGAGAGATATTTGCAGCCACGCCCCTCGCCCTCAAGCATTGACTTCTGTGTCACGACGGAAGGACACCCCCGGCATTAGACCTTGTATTTATTGACGGTTCCTGTTGCCTTGCCGCTGATAGAAGCGGGGAAGAAGGCTGTCTACCTCGGTGCACATTTGCTACCGTTGCTCTTTTTCCTTTTTGTTTTCTGCTGCAGCTTGGCTGGTACTTCCCGTTGCTAATTTGGTATCCTTGTCTCTTTTTATATGAGACTTTCTCTTGGAAAGGAGTTTCCGCATACATCTTGTCATGTCTTATCCTCCTCCGTCTGGTCGGGACCCCTCGGCCGGACACCCCATGGCAGAGAGCCAGCCTATCGGAATTGCTACGCCACGAGCGTATTCGCCACTGTCAGTGTCAGACGTAAATTCTGATGTCGATAGCCCGTCGTGGGTCCTGTGCGAGCGTCTTGCTGCATCTGATGTCCAGGGTGCCAAAGACTACGGTTTGAATGTCCAGCAGCAGGATGACTTCGATCTGTTCCTAGAAGAGTACATACAGGATTCCCTAAATGCAGCCGATGATGGGCAAAAGAAAGGTGCGGATGACCAGGTTCTGGGCCTTCGGGACAGCTGGAGCCAAAACAGCGAGAGTGCGGCGACGATGATGACGATGGAAATGTCAAATTCGCAGCAGTGGGTGCGGTTCCGGCAGCAGTTTCCTCGCAGTTGTTATCCTGTGATTGAGGAGCATGATGGCCTTTCTTTTCGGCGTGCGCCAGTAGTAAATGCAGATAACGGCAATGGCAACGGCAACAACGGCAAAAGCGGTAGCAACGAAGGCGACATCAACGGACAGTTTGCAGGCTCGCAGGCTCCACATCAGAATGGATTGGCCAACAACCAAAGTGACGTTGGCCAGGCGTCAGGGGATGTGGCTTGTGTCGCCGTTCTATTTCAGTGTATCCCTACCCTTTTTTACCCTTTCCCCAATCCCTATCTCACCCTGAGCCCGTACCCCTCTTCTTCATCCCCCCCCCCCCCCCCCCCCCCCCCCCCCCCCCTACTATCTACCCTTCCCTCTTTTGACTTGTGTTTCTGATTCCTGCAAGACCAAGTAGCCTTGATGTGCCCCTGGTACAGCAGAAGTTAGCTCTAGCTCTCTTTAAAATGGGGGACAGGCAAACAATTTGCCACCCATATGCAGATACACACTTTTTTTTACTGTCCGCACACCTTTTCTCCTCCACCCCTGCGGCTCTCTTTGCTTTCTCTTATTTCTCTTGCTCACTGGGAGGCCCTTGGGCGGGCATGCGAGTGAAGATGGAAATGGGCAGAAGTGGCCAAGGAATCCATCCATATCTCCCCTGGAGTGATACTCGGGATATCCTTGTACGCGGGATCTCTCTGGACCCCCGACCTTGTCTTCTTTGGCAAGAAGAGGATGAGAATGGGGTGGCGGAGGGGGATAGCGGAGAAAGAGGGAGAGACGGGGGTTTGGAATCTGTCAATGCAGGAATGAGGAGGTGGAGGGGGTCTCTGACACTTTCTTTTGGATATTCTTATGTGGGCAGCCGTCGTGCCTGTGTCGTGCAGGGCAATCTCGGGGGCTCGGTGGTGCGAAGTCCTGGATTGACCTGTAGTAGTTAGTATTATGTGGCGTGGCGGCTTGCCAGGGTTTTGTCGAGTTGACGAGGTCCAATGGTTGATGTTATATGTGAATTATTGTGTGTGTCCATGTTTTCATTGTCGGCAGGATCTATGGCGGGAACGCCGTGGAGATTGCCGATAGTATGGCAGGGCTTTTTATGTTGGTGGTGGTGTGGTGCGGAGAAGATGTTGAGATGAGCAGGCTGTGGTGATGTTGATTTTTGACTATGGGATGGTCTCAGGATCATTGTGGCCACCAACTGCCGTGGCTTTTGTAAGGAAACGATTTCTCTGTGGACGATGCTGTTGAATTACTGATGATTCTTTTCTTTTTCTTTTTTTCTTTTTTTATCCTCACTTTGGATTTTTTTCTAGGTACCCGCGCCGATGTCTGTTGTTCTCACTGTCGTCAGTGCAACCACCAATCACCTGCAGAAGCCGGTCAATACATGGTTGATGCAAGCAACGAGGGAAGAGGGGGGGGGGCCTATGTTCCCTCTTCTTGTTATGTGTGGTCTCCCAAAGTCACCTGCCATAGTGATGATGCGCACAACCTGGACCCAGTATCATGTATTAGACCCTTCCCACCAGTCCCTATCATGCATACGGCACCTGCAATTGACCAACCTCGGCTGCCAACAAGAGAAGACGACCACTAGCGGCTAAACAGCACGCACGGCTTCTTTTGCAGCACAACACAGGCACTATCCACTTGGGCAAGCAGAGCCCAAGAGACGGACACTTTGATGTTATGTCAACAGTATATAGCAACAGCAGAAGCAGGAAAAGGAGAGGAGAGGAGAAAGAACAGCACAAGGGAACAGCAGAGCAGCAGAAACACAGAGCACAGAAAGAAAGAAGTCAGTTGTGGGCTGCTGGCTGGCAGATGAATACTACCGCGAGGTACAGGCGCCGGTTGTGATGGGGCCTATCCTTGCACATGGGCTTGCGGAACCCCCTAGCTCCCTGTCGGTGGGCGGGGAGTGAAGAGAAGACGAGATGGGGCAGAGAGAGGAGAAGAAGAACAAAGAGAGGGAGAGTGTCTTTTGGCTGATGATACTGTGTCTGGTGCTATATACTGTGGGGTGGGGGTGGTGCTGTTGGTCGAGTGACTCTTTGGTAGTTGCCGGCGGCTGGGTGGGTGTATATGTTGCTGTCTGCTGTCTGCTGTCTGCTGTCTGCTGTCTGCTGGCCAGCAATGCTTTGATGGGTAGGAGTGGTTGGGAGGTCGGGATATGGGTTCTTGGTGTTTGGTGTTGGGTGGTACCGGATCACATGAACACGGAGGGCCTGTAGTGGGATTGCATGATGCAGGCAAGGCAGGCGGAAAGCAAACACAGCGGGCATCTTTTTGTTTTCTTTTTTTGGGAAGTGTGGGTTTCCAAGTGTGTGGAACCTGAGACGGACGACACCTGGAATAAAGCTCTGAGAAAAAAAAAAGAAAAAGAAAAATGACATGAGAATCAGAAGTGGTGGCAGCACATATATTTGCCGAGAAGCAGATCCGACATTAGTCACTGTTGGTTGCTGCGACTAACCCGGACCACAGCGTCTTCCTGATGAGAGGTCACCACTCTTGTACATGACAATGAAAAGTGCTGTCATGGCGAGAAGCGTGACTTTCGGGAACACCATCAGTCAAAATCGCCATATTCCTCCCCCTTTTTCACTCTGCTGAGAATCAACGACAAAATTACTAACTTATTCTTTCCACATGTCTAGCTGGCGACCCCCGTGACTCGCCCACTGGTGATCGGCCTGCGCACTCTTACCAGAACTCGGGCGGCTACGGTGACTCGGTGCACGGCTTCGGTCCTGCTACCCCCACGTCGGACCGCCACTCGTTCAACCTAGCACTCGAGACGGGCGACGTCGACAACTCGCACAACCTGCCCGACCTCTTCTCCGACCTCCCCGAGCCCAAGAAGCGCAAGTTCATCCTCGTCGAGGACGTGGTGCGCCGCTCGCGGCTGCGCGTGCGTGCGACGCTCGAGAACGTGGACACACGCGAGATCCCAGACTCCTTCCGCAAGGGCTTCTCGGTGTACCCGCGGTCGTATTTTCCGCGCGAGATGCAGGAGCCGCCGCCGAGCGCGACCGGGGCAGCTTTTTTCCCGGATGATGTGGAGGATGACGAGTCGGATGTGGAGGGCGGCACTGAGGAGGAGAAGCGGGCGTTTAGGGCGGCACGGGTGATCCGGGTGACGATTAGGTCGCGGGTTACGGCGAACTCGATTGCGGCGGCATCGGCGTCGGCAGAGGAGCGCGAGGAAGGGACAATGGAGATTTCGATTCCCAAGATGACGGTGCGGCGGAGATCGCGCGAGGTGCGGTTGAATGACTTGGGACACCGGATGGCGTGGCTGCAGAGCCGGGTGTTTGCGGGGCGGCCGGTGTTTTTGCAGAGGGCGCTGGATTGCTATCGGGCCAAGACGCTGAGTGCGATGGAGGTGAGGCCGGAGGAGGGCGGTGCGGTGGGGGAGTTGTATTTTGGGCGGCCGGGCAAGCGGAGATGGGAGGCGTGTTTGCGGAAGATTGAGCAGGAGGAGAGGGCTGGCGAGGAGTAGAGGGGGAGGGTCTGAGTGTCTGGTGGACTTTTTTTTTTTCTTTTTTTTGATGGTTGAGAGGCCGGTGGCTGCCCGCCCGTACACGGTTTGGCCGGCGGTCACCCTGCTTTCTTTGGCTTCTCTTTGTGTTTCTCTATCCATAATCGCCACGACGAAGCAAAGGTGTTGGCGGCGACTTGTCTGTCGGGGTTGTTCTCTTGTTTTTTTTTATGCTTTCTCTTTTATGTTTCGTTTCTTCTCGTATCCTCTTGCTCATTTGGAGCGAGTGAGTGAGTCAGCGACGGTCAACCTTGGCAGGCAAAAATGGATATTATTTATAAGAATATATCGTCTCTATGGAAGGAAATGGGGTACATCTTGGGGTCTGTCCTTGTGGGCTTTTTTTTTAGATGTCCTCTTTTCTTGAATATATACTGTTGTTTGTATAATCTTTTGTTGTTTTTGAACCTGTATGTTAACGTGTTAGGGTTGGGGTTAACACACACGGGCTATGCCGTGGCAATGCAGTAGTGACGTTATGCTTTGTGGGCACTAAGCAGCCGTTGTTTCATGGGGTTGCTAGTCTTTGTTAGCATTTTTAGCTTTGGCAGTTTTGATAGTGTTTGTTATTATCTGTTGTTGGGCAGGGCAGGGAAAAGAAAAGAACAAGAGTTTCTGGTGGTGGTGGTGGCGACTTACGTAATCTGGGAAGGTCAGGGCGGGGCGCATGAATTGGGAGCAAGTTGCGATGGGGATCACGGTGGTGGATTTTTGCTTTTTGCATGCACACACACACACACACACATATATATATATATACACATACATGCATACATATTTGGTTGTTTTTTTACTTTAATCTATGTATTACTTTTTGCCTTGCTGATTTATGAGGACAACATATTGAGAGAGGGACTATTGAGGTGATTTATTGAGTGATTGACTGGCTTTGATTGACGAACAAGTACTAACGCAGAGACGATACCAGACACGAACGACTTCGCAGATTTGACTCTTTGACTCTTAAGACCCATTTACACAGTCACACCGAATATTCAATCCGATCCAATCCAATCTATGACAGTCACCCCTTGATATCCGATAACCACACCCACCAACAAATAGACACCCACCGACAGACCAACATACCCACCTCCCAATGCAAGACGGCGCCTACCCCCGACTCCCCGGCTCGAAACCTCTCTCCTCCACCCAAATCAACGGCCTCGGGTTTGAAAATAAAGCAGAGAGGATTGCGAGGAGGGAGAGGGAGAAGGAAAAAGAAAGAGAAAAAGAAAAGACGAGAAGGAATGTTAATAAACCGTTGCCGACGCCGACGCCTTTGAGTCCGACGGGGGGACAGATGGGACAAATAGGGAGGACGCCGGGGAGAGCGGTGTTAGCGCAGTATCAGGGGGAGAGGGTGGGCGGGGGCGGTGGGAGGATACAGCAACAATCACAACCACAACAGAGACCACCGCAGCAAAAACTGCCACAACAAAGACCCGCGACAACTACCGGATGCCCGAACCCCCACCCCCGCCAACAAGGCCCCTGCCCCGCCATGGCTGTCCCGCCGTCGCAGCAGCAGCAGCAGCAGCAGCAACAACAGCAAAAATACCCAGGTCCTATCCACAGTTATCCCCACATTTACATTCATACTCAGCCACAACCCCGGCCAATGACGGCATCGGCGGCGTCTGGGCAGCGCCCGGTTTACGGGGTGACGCCGGCGCATGTGCCGGTAGGGTATCCGGGGACCGGGCGGTCAGGGCAGTATCCGCAGGTGGGACAGGGACAGCAGGGACAGGAACAGCAGGGACAGGAACAGCAGGGACAGGGACGACAAGGGCATTTCCAAGCATATCAGCCGCCTCAACACCAACAACAAGGGCATTCTAAATTATACCCTGGGCCCTTCAACCCAGTGTCCCCCGTGCATGGGCACATACCCCCCGCCGGCAGCTACCCCGTTAACCCCACTGCGAACCCGCTGAAGTCACTGACTGGTTTCCCGGCAGCGAGATACCCGGTGTCCCCGGCAGTCGAGTTGCCGCCGGGGAGTCCGCAGGTGCAGGTGGTGGAGTTGGATTCAGGTGAAAATGGAAGTGGATTTGTGGCCGAGTTGCCGGTGGAGGAGCCGGGGGTGGCAGCGAGGATGAAGAAAAAGGACGAAGAGAGCAAAAAGAGGGATTCAATTTTTGGGACGGGAGGGGCGAATCCATGGGGTTTTTTTTTGGAGGATAATCCGGCAGTGGATCCGAAGAAGGGGGAGGATAACAAAGCGGGCCAGAAAGAAGAAACAGTTTTCGAGGCTGATTCGATACCGCTGGTCTCCGTCATTACCGAGTTACCGTCTGACGTCACTGCCGCCAACATCAACATTGACGACATGACGCCCATTGACGAATCTGCTGACCCTCTCAATATTCCGAAGCCCTTGTCTGTACAGCCCAAGGCTAATTCTGTGTCTTCGTCGGCTACAGCCACTGCTCAAACATCCCCGCGGCCCTCGGCTTCACCGTCGGCGTCAGTGTCGGCGTCTCCTAGGCGGTCTCCTGTTTTTGTTCCGTTTAGACCTGGCGCTACATCTGCGGGACCAGCATCAGCATCAGCTCCAGCTCCAGCTCCGGCGCCGGCATTTACAACGTATTCACCTGCGTCCCGCCCGATGGCTCCGCCGTCTCCAACGCCGACACCGGTCCCGCCTATGCAACTAGGCCGCCACCACTCGCCGATCCCCTCGCCTCACAGGCCATCTCCTAGGACATCTCCTGTCCCCCTCTCTGCACCGTCATCACACGGCCGCTCGCAGTCACAGGGAACTTTTGTGCCGGTCAGTCCCCCAGATCGCATTTCAGTTCAGTCGGCTCCTGCGTTGCCTGCCAAGATTCCCGAGGGGAGGCGTCCGTCGCAGATGCAGATTTCGAGGCCGGAGGTGGCCAGGTTGAATTCGCGGCCTAGCTTGCCGAATATGCATGTAGGGCAGCAACAGCAGTCATCTGCTCCGCCACCGCCACCGCCACCGCCACCGCCGACGGTGCAGTCACGGACACAGTCTCAGACACAAACACAAACACAAACAGAACATTTCCTCGACGTGGAGGCACCCGAGACCCCGCCGCCGGCGTACGAAGAATTCCGCCCGACGCCCCCGGCACTCCCGCCGCGCCCGGCGACGTCGGGGCCGTCGATAGCCTCTCAGCACTCTGTGCTGTTTCCTCACAACATACCGCCGCCGCCGCCGCCTCTATCAAGTCACACTCATAATTCTGCATCTTCATCTTCACACAGACCGTCATTCCCGGCGCCCCCGCATTCCGCCACGTCCTTTTCCTCTGGGTCTGGGTCTTCTTCAGTCATGACATCTCCACCCCACCAACACCAACATCAGTTCCCGTTTGGCTACCAGCCGGTGATTATCCCCAAGTTGCGGGAGACAGCGATTGGCGGGAGGATTCTGAATACGCCGGCGATGAAGAAGTTGGGGAATCGGGCAGCGGATTTGATTGAGGCCAAAGTGACGCCGGTTTTTGGGGCGGGGGTGGGTGGGAGTGGGCATGGAAATGGTGGGGGGGCGTATCAGGGGAGGAGGGAGGGCGAGAGGTAGGGAGTGATGTTGTTTAGGGTTTGTGGCGGTAGGGTTTTTATATAGCCGGGATCTAGAGTAGATTTGCAAATGACGACAGCTTCTTCTTTCTTACTTTAATTTCTCACTTGCAGGCTTATGCAGACTCGTCATCCACAAAAGCAAATATCCGGATCTGGATCTGGCTCTATATGGTACCACCAGGCTGTTGAATGAGGATTTGTTTGGTTAGTATTTATTTACATGTTGCCTCCCGATTATCTAATCTCAGTTGCGCTAGGAAGTGCGGTGTCATGGGCTTTCGGGAAGGTGGTACAGGAATGTGGTTATGACGGGTGGATAGAATTAGCGAGGGCGAGATGAAGGAAGACAGAAAGCAAAGACGGAGACAAAGAGGGAGCTGACGGTTGGCGAAGTGGGATGGGGGCATGATGGGGTGGTCTGTGGGGTTTGTTTTTGTTTTTATGGCTATGGTTGTGGGTGGGTGGATGGATGAGTGGGTAAGCTGTGTGGTTGATTAGAAAATGATATTTACATGCATGCATGCAATAAGCAGGCAGAAAGACAGAATGGACCAGGCTGTGGGATGGTTGATGATCAGCATCAGCATCAACATGGACATGGACATGGATATGGATAATAAGAATTGATTTCCATGAGTGTACTATTAGGCAGGTGGCACGGATGGGTATGTAGATATATATAAGATTCCATGCAACTGATGCTCTTTTGTGATTTTGGGGTTCTTGATGCTCCCTTTTTTTTGACATTATTCCATCATCGTCATCACTTCGAATAACCCAGCCCCGACCAAACCCTAACAATGTCTTTTGCCAAACTCCAACATAGGCTTTCAAGAGGTATGTCTCTACGTCATATTTCCCAACTATCACTTGTCCCCTGCTCTCGTTCCTTGCTTCTCTGGTCGGTCCCCATTCTCGTGTCTCCGTGGCTATGATTGATTGATCCGCCCTCTTTTCTATTTATATACAGACATACACCAATACACCATCTCACCTGTCCTTCCTTTCTTTCTTCCCTTAATATGTCGCCACAATTCCATCTTTCCAACCTCCCGATCAAACGTCGAGCCTCACGCCTCATGTCTCCCAGCCCCATGACGCCTTTGGCGCTAGTTGCCTTTGCCTTCTAGAATATTAGAGGGCTAGAAGGAGGTGTCAGTGCTAGTGCCATTCATCCATCCGTCCTAGTGCTGGTTGGCTGAATCACCGGGAAGAACCTTTCTTTCATTGGTAGATTGTGACTGGATTCTATTGTTTGGGTTAGTGCATGCGAACTTGTGTTATGCTTGTGTATTGTTGTATATATTTCAATGTGCACCACTCACAAGAATCCCAACCGAGCTTGTTCCAAACTCATCCACACAGTCACATACCCTCAAAGCCATCTCCATTTTTCCAGTCAGATCAGTAATGGTCTTCCCTCCCCCCCCCCCCCCCCCCAAAAAAAAAAACAAGGCTCTGTTGATAACCCCAGCCAACCCTAAATATATACTGACTACCATCCCATTGTTTGTTCAACCCCTGCTTCCCTGTTGCAAAATGTCAGAAGCAGGGCTGTGCAGGGCAAGACAAGTGTTGATGCAGTTGTATATAGTGACATAATTACTCATATTTGCAACCCAATTCACCTGAACCCAATCCAATCCACCCAACCCAACCCAATCCGGGCATGTACACACATGTATATCTTCTTGCACCTGACCAGCCAATCAGATACAGAGTCAACTCTTCATACATGCCACCTTGGGTATCAACACTTTACATAGCTCCGTTTGACCACCACCGCTAAAGGTCCCCTCCCCATATCAAACTGCCTAGACCTCACCAACTCTCCCCAAAGTATTCCCCATTCTCTTCATCTGTCTGTCCTAATCCATTGTCTTCTCATCGACATCTAAAGAAATCACCATCACCACCATAGACCTCCCACCAAACCCAAACCCCCATCACAGCCCACTCCAAAGCCTAAACAAAGCCCAGTCGCTTTTTCCTTTTCCTCTTCCCCTTGTTATTTCTTTTAATTGTTTCGGCGCAGCCCAGTCCCAAGTCCAAGTTCAAGCAAAATCCCAGCCCAACTGTTGACTTTTTGCCTGCATCCATCCATCCTGCCACCGCCCAATTTTGCCGTTTTTTCCATTTATTCATCCGGCCATTTATTTGAATATCTATCCCGCTTATCTGCAATCAATCTACGTATAAACATATATATACATACAAATCTCCACACCACCCCTCTGCTTACTTGATCGCTTACTTGCGCTGCCCACTTAATAATCACCCCATTTACACTCGGCATCTCCGTCTACATTTAATCACAATCACACACACTCCAGCGACACCCAAACACGCGCTTCACGGAGACTTTCCCACCACCAACTAACACCATCATCCCTCCGCCCCCCATCACAGAAACTCCGCTCCCTCAACCGCCGCCTCCGCCACCTCAACCGCAAACTCTACGCCGAATACGAACTCTTCCTCTCCTCCTTCCGGGGAATCGACGTTGAAACCTATCGCCGCTCACGCCCTGCCCGCCGCCGCCACAAAAACTCCTGCCTCTCCTTCTTCTGCCTCCTCCCATCCTCTTCCTGCTCGCCATCACCACTACCCCGGCGAGCACATCACCACCACCATAACAACACCAACAGCCGCCGCTGCCGACGACTATCTGGACAACGACGACTTCGCATCCCAATATAGCGTCAGGCTTTGGGATAGCAGGGACGACAAGGCCCTGAGGACCATGAGGAACCTCGTAAATGTGTCCACCATGATAGGCCCGGGGGGAGTCTCCAGCTTCGAGCGCCCACCCATCATGGTTGTCGATCGCGAAACAACTGCCTGCCGCAGAGACCGCGAAGCCCACCGGGAATCGTTGTCCCACCATACCCAACGAAACAATACCAACGATAGTCATGGTCATAGCCATCGCCCCAGCCCCAGCCCCTACAGAGCCGTCGGCCCCAGACGCCGCAACTTCGCTGCCTCAGATACAGACCTCTCTTTGTCCCTCACCCTCGATCTCTCCTCCACCACGTCCCTTTCTGGAATCCCTCCACCTCCCGGCGCCCCAATCCGTCGCCAAACCGTCAGCACCGCCGATCCTCCTCATCCTCTCATGCCCCCGACATCCCCCACCATCACCCCGCCGACACCCCAGGACCCCGCCATCACCGATCCTTTCGCCCTGCCTACCCAACTTTACCGCATTGTCAAGAAGCGCGCCGCCCATCCCGATCGCACCAAAAACTCTGATGCGCCACCAGCCGGCTCGACCTGGTCTTCGCAGAAGACGCCGGATCTCCCCGGGCCGTCTGAGTCCTTGTTTCGGCCTCCCGGCTACACCACCCAGTATCTGCCGCCCACACTCAAGGTCCAACGGAAAATCATGGATATGTATGAAAAATACTACGCTGTCGGCGATGTCGAAAAGCTGGTTGAGATGTTTGGAGAGCATGAAGAACACAATGGTGTGTCAGAGGCTGGGACCCGTAGATTACCCAAGTTGGATGAGGTCATTGGCATGTTTCTCCGGATGGAAGCTGGGAATGTCATTGGCAAGTTGCCGGAAAAGGATCTCACAATGCCCATTACCCATTACTTTATCAATAGTAGCCACAACACATACCTGGAAGGCCACCAATGGGCGAGCCCGTCAACACCGGAAGCCTACATCCGAGTGAGTACTCTCTTGAATTGAAAAACAACAAGACTTACCTGTTGTCCTTGTAACTTGACTAACCCGATCCCGCTTCCGGGACCCCAGGCTCTACAACGTGGATGCCGTTGCGTCGAAATCGACGTCTGGAACGGCGACGTAGACTCTGGCATTAAAGGTGAACGCCTTCCCCAGTTTGTTGCCTCCTTTCTCGGCCTTGGCGGTGATAAGCCCCGAGCCACCTCTCGCTCCCGCTCTCGTTCAACATCACGTTCCCCCGCCCCGTCTCCAAATCGTAATCCATCTCATTCTCCAAATCGGAGACAATCATCAATAAGCATCGGCACCATGGCTTCATCAAGGAGCAAGTCACATAGTCGTCAAGGGTCAAACGCGTCGGGAGAGTCCATGGCAAGATCGACGGGGAGCAGCAGTGCCGTGAGGGAGCCGCTAGTCATGCACGGATGGACAGCTTGTCCGCCGTGTGGCTTTCGTGAGGTGTGCAGAGCAATTGCAGAGAACGCCTTTACACATAATTCCCTGCCCATAATCGTGTCATTAGAAATCCATACGGATGCCGAGCAGCAGGAGCTCATGGTACAGATCATGAACGAAGAATGGGGAGACATGTTGTTGTCCGGGCCCTTGGAAGGTTGTGATCCACAATTCCGGGTGCCACAACTGGGTCAATTGCAGAACAAGATTCTCGTCAAGGTCAAGAAGCACAAGGGATCCAGAAGTCTGCGGTCACACGTACGGTTAGAAAAGCTACGAGATTTGACGGCGTTGACACCTGAGGTAGTTTCACGCCGAGGCCTAGATGATGATACGAACCCGTATGAACACTCAAGGTCAAAATCTGGTACCTCCATAAATAGTTCGACTTCCTGGCTTGCCTCTGAATCAGAAGACAGTCAATCTGGTGACGAATCTGTGCGCTCGCACACACCAACTGCCTCCACAACAGATATAATATCATTCCCCGTGTCGACAGTTATCGTCGGTTCGGGATCAGCGGATTGGGAACCTCAGCGTCTCACTCGGCCTCTCTCCCTGACTCAAAAGATTGCCCAGGAATCTGCCTCTTCTGAGAAGAAGAAAAAGGGCTCTGCAAAAGATGGCATTGTTCCAGCTTTGGGCCATCTCGCTGTTTACACGCACGGAGAACACTTCAAATCCATCGCGTCAACCTCCTCGAAAAAGCCAACTCACATCTACTCCATCTCCGAGAAGAATATCCCGAGAATCTACTCCAAGGATCCAGCTGCAGTTTTTGCCCACAACAAGAACTTCTTTATGCGGGCATACCCGGCTGTTACTCGTATCGACTCCACGAACCCGGACCCTAGCCAATTCTGGCGACGAGGCGTTCAAATGGTTGCCATGAACTGGCAAACACTCGACGAAGGAATGATGATTAACCACGCCATGTTTGCTGACGAAGACGGTTGGGTTGAGAAGCCCCCTGGCTTCCGCTTGGCAGACAAGGATTCTGAAACGCATTATGATGCGTGCGTTTACAAGACCATGGACCTGAAGATCACAGTGTATGCCGGCCATGGAATAGCCCCTGGAAAAGCCGGTGCAAAGGGCGCCTTGACGGATGCCCCCGGGCCCACGAGAATAAACTCTCGTGGTGTATTACCCGGAACTGGTAATGCGGGAATTGGTGTTGCCGAGCTCTCCAAGGCGGTTGAGCCTGTGGTCACCATGATCTTGCACACGGAACCCCGTGATCCCCACTTGGAAAAGAAAGCCGGCATTTCCTTCCCCGAGTCCCGCGAGACCACGTACACCCAAAGGACGACTCCCGGCAAAGGGGCCAATCCCGACTGGGATGACGGGTGCATTCTTACTTGGACGAACATTCCACGGGTCGTTGAGAAGTTTACTTATCTGCGCATTGTTGTGGAGGAAAGTGGCAAGATTGGTGCTGGGGGACGTCTATTGAGTTGGCAGTGCTTTAGGATTGATAGGCTCAGAAAGGGCTTTCGGTTTTTACCGGTGATGAACACGGAGGGGGTGCCGTGTGGATATCTGGTAGTGACGATTGAGATGGATATGAGAGAGATGGACGGCGTAACAAAGAAGGGCGAGCAGTCACAGGGGAGGCCGTGATCTGTGTGGATGGGATAGGGGGACTTGTCTGATAGATTTAGGATTTAGGGTTGGGTTACGACTATGTGTAATGATAATGTGAATATTTCCTTGTGATAACATACCTGGACGATCTTGCCGTCTGCCATGAATATCTAAGCATATCTGGCCCTGTGCTTGCATTTGTGTAATCATGTCTACACTTGGTGAGATGTTATCTTGAGAATGTCTTTGTAGTATGCATGATTGCCAATCCTTACCTCTGTGCTAACAGGTCTGACACGATGACCTGAACTCGAGGAGAAAGTCCTGTACTGCAGAGGCAAGACATGCATTGAGATGGCAGCTGAGCAGGCGTTGAGGGTGTCCTGTGTAGGATCTAGTGTGTGCGTGCGTCTTGTCTGGCAAAGGCGAATCAAGGGCGAAAGTACTGGTTGATGATTGAAGTTGCGGTCTGAGTTTTTGTTTGTGTTTGCGTCAGATTTGATGTGATGACGGAGCAGGTATTGGAAGGGATGGGTATTTTTTTGTTTTGGGCGACAGTATTGGGGTGTCGATAGTTGTGAGTTTGGAGGATGTCATTATGGTTTTGTTGTGGGAGCGGCGGGGCGTTGTGGTTTTGAGGGCGTCTGCAGGGTCTTTCGGGAAAGTGTAGACCGGAGATATACCGAGTTATCCATGCCTATTTACTTACCTTGGAACAAAACATTCCTTGCTATCGAGCACGTCTCCGACCAGCAAAGCACCCCGCTTTTTCAAAGTGACTCTGGGTCATTGTCATCATCCGGCTGAACCAAGGATGCTGTCAACTCAAGACTCAGTCCGTCCATTTCGGATTTTCCCTGAAAAACTTACCGGATATAACCACAGTCAGACATCTCACCCGACTGCTTATAGCTCTTACTCCTCCACCCGACTGACTGTCTCTGCTTCTTTAGTGGTGCCCATCATCTTGAAGAACGCTACCATCGCCACCATCTCTACCGGAACTATCCACAAAATTATTATACTCTTTACTGCCAAAACTCTGCAAAAGTAACATCATACAGGCCTGCGTACGTTCTTGCCAAATCCCCCTAGAAACGACAGAGATTTTCTTGTGTTACTTTCCCACACTTGGTTACAATTGTTGACATGACATTGTGATTCTGTAAAACAGAACCCTAAATGACCATAAAACCCTACCTTTATGTAAGTTCCCAAAAAGGAATAATGCTACGTCTCATAGCGGGCCCTCCCGAGAGAAGTAAGAAAAAAAAATAAAAAATAAAAATAAAAAAAGAGATATATTCGCCACCACGATGAATCTAGTGGCCGATTGTAGTCAGTATATAAGTAGTAGTAATAATGGTAGTGGGGATTCAATCTAGGTAGATGGATCTGGCGTTATACAGGGAGTCCTATTCTCTGCAATCTCGCCATCCGCAAAGAACGATCTCGTGCGACGAGGTGGTGACTGCTCCAGACTACATCCCCAGGTTCGTCACTGTCTTTGTCTCCAAAAAACTCTTTGTCTGTCTTAGTCTTTTCCCATTGTTTGTTTCTCCTCGTGAATTAACCCTCCATTCCATCGTCAACTTGCATAGCCCAACCCACCAAGTCGGGACCTTCTTTGTCCCAACCGTCCCAAAATTGATTACACATGCCCGGAAACAAGAAGCCCCTTTTGGCCGTAGTGCCCGGAAGTAAAGACACTCGACTGGGATCATGTGTTGGAACCTCTGTGATGACCCCCCCCCCCCCCCCCCCCCCCGAGAACAAGAGAAAAAAAATGAAATATCTGAGGCTATGTCTGTATCTTGCTCCGTCTTTTTCGTCTCATTATTCGGGTAAAACAGCATCCAGGGATCCCGATGACTCGGGACAATCATAGATAAAATTGAGTTTGCTGATTTAATCCCCAGTACCTTTGTTCTGGAACTGGTTAGAGGCCATTCGCATGCACAAACTATGGTACAAAGAGATCTAAAGTCAAACTATTCCCAAACCAACAGTCAACCCCCTGTTTCGAAAGACCCAATGGGGAAAGGAAGTTGCCCTCAGCGAGAAAGTACATGAGCTAAGAAGGTGGGTCTATCACAAGCTGAGCAACTCGCCACAAAACGCAGTATCCATATTCCTGAATGAATCTGAAAGGAATCCAAGATCTGAGGGATCTTGGTTACATCTCGTAGGGGTATCCCATCAATACCCTTTCTATCTCAAAAGATCACCTACATGCCTTTAAGTAGAAACCTGAGAGGACATTAATTACTGCAAAAGGCAACCCTTACGTGATGTTTTCTTTTGGTGTTATTCAGCTTCACAAGCTCCCTAGAACAAAGAAATATAGCACAGCTCTGGTGGATTGTCACAGTACCTTCTATTGCAGACAAAGACACTCACAAGACAAAAAAGAAAAAAAATTGTCGTCAAGACAAATATGGAAGGAACTTGCGTGGCCTTGTCTAAACAACGAAGTTGCTTCCTCAGTAACGGAGGAAATATAAGTAGGCAGCCATCGCCGATGTGGATTCCTTTCATTTATCTTGTCCACCAGACTTTTCTCGCACAACTTTCAGTTTTCTTGTCTTCTTCTTAATCTTCTTAATACACTTAGTTTCGATCTGGCTCTCCATCGTCTTCACTACCGACACTTGTCACACACACTTGAAAACTCTTTAAATTCATCACTCTAAGTTCAAACCACCTCTCGTTACCTCTACTAAGATGTGCACCACCAAGTCCAACAGCACGATCACTGCCGCTGCTGGTGTTATCGTAAATACTGTAAGTGTTCTTCCTTCCCCGCAGTTCCATCGGATCTCTTTCATATAGTGCTAACAAATCCACAGGGCAAGCTTCCTGGCATCTTGTGCCAGACCTGCAAAGCCCAGGGTAGAGATGACATCTGGATCGCCCCCGGGCGTGTTTGCTCCCTCTGCGGCAAGGCTGTCTAAGCTTTTGCCGACCTCTTTTTCACCTGACATCCGTTAGAACGGATGTCGTCGACGTTTGTAGCTTAGAGCTCGCGTCTTGCACTACAATTCAGATCGACCGATGATGTTTTGCTCACGAAAGTGACGAGCACATCCAGATATACCATCTCTCCTCGCGTATGTTCATTGTACGTCTCACTATCGTGGCAGCCATACGCCTTGGGGGGGGGGGGGGTTGACTTCTGCCCAGTCCTGTTTTATCTTTGTTTTCCTGTTTATCTTTTTTTACTTTTTAAAGTTACGGAGTTGGTGGCTGGCGGTAGTTTGGTGATTGATTGCTCCGGTTGACAAGTTTGCGTTTTCAGTTTTGTTATGATCCGTACATGACATTTATTAGATAATTGATTGTTTTATCCTATCGTTTGAATGTTTCTTGACGTGCCTTGTAAACGGAAATTTTAAGTGATGTGTATGTATGTGTGCAACCAAGCCTCTTAAACCACAGGATACCACCCTTCTTCAACCATGTAGGTATGTAACTGTCCGTGTATCTATTGTCCTACCAACCCATTTTTTTATCCGGCCTCTCGACTTCGTCTCCTTAGAGGGCCAGGCACCCGACAAGCCCAGCAGGGAGTCCACGCTACCGACACCACAATCAGTCCCTCACAGTCTTACAGTTCCCCTTTTCTCCATCATCATGACTATTTTGGGGTTTTATTATTATTCATCCGGACTTTGGTGGTCATCTACAAAATCAACGGCCAAACCTTAGTGCGCACAAATCCATAATCACACTACCAACACCCCCGTCGGTGTTAAATAGATAGACTCTCGCTGGCTACATGGCGCACCCCTTCCCGCCACGAGATGCACACATATGGAGATGATCCCCGGTGCTGAGCCCTTCAGCTTGGGAATAAGTGTAGATATTCAGCTGTGTAGCGGGGGGCGCTGAAGGTGATGAGTGCGCAGATGAAAATGACTGCTCATGAATTTTTATTTTGAGAGAGAGTCCAGTGGCCGGGTTTGCGGGGATATAGGTAAGTAGCAATTGCTAAAAGGGGAGGAGGCCGAGATGAAGGGAGGATGGGTCAGCTGGGAAGATGGATAGATTGTGTGCGGGAAAGGACTATGTAGAAAGCTGAATATTGTAAGGATCCTAGAGGATGGACAGATGGACGGGAAGAATAAGATGCATTTGTTTATTATATTTTCTAGATGCAATGGAAGTTGGCGAGCCTCAACAAGTTACTCGTTATCTGTCACTGACATGCATTTATATGCATTTAAAATAAATTCTCCGACGTATACACTGACAATCGATGCTCGAATGGAGACGGTCTTATTTATCACGGGGAAATAAATATATAAATCTGACATGCAGATTGTGGACAACACAATGGTGCATAATCGACGCAGGTTGTGAGAGAGGATGAGATATGCGTTGCTGGAGGGTAAACATAAATATATAGATTGATAGAATAGAATTATATTTGTTAAGGTGTTTGTCATGTGGGTGTGGCTAGGTTGGGCTAGATGGGGATGGAGGCGTGTCGACGACCTGATACTGGTCAATAGAGGAAGAGACGATTTTGTAAATATGTACATTCATGTCTACAATGGATGATTTAGGGATATCAGACATCAAGTCAATCAACTGTCATCGAATGCCAATACCACCCATTGATAAACACACCAGGCTCCGTAAACTATGTAACTTGATGTGTATATTACTACATACACCCCTTATTATGTCTCGTCACTCCCTATTGTATAGGCCCCTTCCCCACTTCTTCAATCTTCACCGTAATTTATATCCACCTTCAAATCGCCACATATTTACTCCATACCCACACATACGGTGGATATGACCGTCTCTACTTCCCGCTGAATGGGGATTCATCCCCTTTGTAGCAAAGTGACTCGCCACCAACCACTGCATCTATTCTCATTCGTCACTTTAGTAGCCCTTGTTACGACGCATTTATATAAAAGTCCATGACATTTTATGCCCAGGGAAGCCCTGACAAAAAAATAAGACAAATGCCATTTCACAGAAACAAAAATTGAAATAATATGCCAGGACTAGATAGATAAGATAAGTGGACGGACGGACAATATGTATGTTCCACAAAGAAATATATACACCCATCATCGTAAAAACGATATCATCGTACACAGAGGTCCTTCATTTCAGCTAAAATTGACACCTGACATTTTTCATCTTTTTTTTCTCCCCCAGAGTGCCTGTGTACAATAAATACACACACCCATCTACACATGTCTCCCCAACCTTGCGGGCTGAAGACAAACAGAAAAAATAAAAAATTCCACCTTACATCCCCTCCACCACCATCCCGTCCGATGCCGCACCCCATCACGGTAACATTGTCCGCCTCCTGGGTTCCTTTTGCCTTGTCTATCCAGTATTAACTACAAACCCTAGCACGTAAAAAGCAACAAAAGGAAATAATTTCATCTCCCCAAATCTCCCTTATGTCCGTAAAGTTGATATCAAAAGAAAGCACAAGGCATAATTGATTTTTCTGCGTGAACGCCAAAGGGAAAACGATTATGCGTAATAAAACTTTGGGCTGCGGCAATGCTAATGTGTGATTGTAACGTCAACATGTCCTCCTGGAAAAACGGCGTTAGAGTTATATATGAAGTGAGAGCTGGAAGGGCGGAGGGGGCAAACTCCCGGAGATATTGTGATAAGTCCAAAGAAACAGTGTGACGAAAAACTTCACGTTGACCAAGAAGGAGAAAGGGCCAGACGCCAGTTCTAGACCCCGAGCTGAAAAAAAATAACACCCTCTTGGACAACGCCACCGCCTCCAAGACAACAGCCCCGATGAAAACGCTAGATTCATGCATCACCGTCAAGTAGAACCGGGCTGATAAATCTCGGAAGCATTCTGTATGTATAATACCTATATAGATATCAATATTGGTTATATGCCCTTCTCTGTCCCCATGAATGTACAGGCAGGCCAGTCGGCTCCCATTCACCCAGTTGGCGGGAATACCATTAGCCGCCACTCTCCGTCCCAAGCTGACTCTTCACACACATATGTCCATCCCTTCCACCCCCTCCCTACTCACACCTCTCTCTTAACAATCTCCCTCACAACACTCTTCACATCTCCCTCCACCGGCCCGTCCGCCCCCCACCTCCTAGTAACCCCCCTTTCCTCCCCCTCCACCCCCTTTTTAAACTGTACTGCTAACATCGGTCCCTCATCCCCCTCCCCTTCACCCGTCAACGCCACCGACACCTCCATCCCCGGCTTATCGTTCTGGATAATCGTCGTATTATCAAGGCTGCGCGACCACTTGCCGGAACCACCACCGGCAACCTTCTTATCCTTGTCGGAGAGCACCGTTTCGATGGCGTGGGTGACGGCTAGTGTGGCGGCAAGGTTGAGTTTTTGGCGGATGTCGGATTGCTTGGTGAACTGGGTAGTACCGACAGCCCCCGTGCTGGGGAAGTGTGAGACCAGATGGTTGATGTTATCATTGTCTGGTGTCCGTAGGTTGTAGATGGTCGTGACGATGGGCGAGAGGTATGTCCGGCCTTGCACGGCGATGAAGGTTCCCTTGGTCAGCACAAAGTGCACTGTGAATGACAGTGGCTGCAACAGGCACTTGACGTAGGCATGTGATAGTGTTGTCCGTTGTATCTTGGCCGTAGAAGTCATTGCCGACTCGACGGTGTGGTGCGGCGAAGCCAGTACTGTGAACCGGGCTTCGGGGAAACCTGCACGGTGAAGCAGCTTCACCAGGGTCCCAACGTGCTGAGAGGTCTGCGCAACCGCCTGCATGTATATGTCACGGGCGATGATGGGCCGAAGAAGATCATGGTTGTTGATAGTCCGTTTTGGCAGTTGGTGTGGAGGGAAAGGTCTTGACCGGAGATGCTCGGTTTGTCGGTGTGCATAGGAAAGGAGAAGTTTGAGTGTGATGGATATGGCGTTTGCCCTAGAATTCTTCGGAAGGGGACCCGAGATCTCGCTGATTGATGAAGTATCCACCAATGACAAAACGATAGTCTGCCCTGTCAGTGCTTCATAGACAATCCTCTGATCATTATCCTCTCTCACCACCGAGTAAGACAACAAGCTCCTCGACTCTAGCAACAGCTCATGCCACAACTCCTGAGCAAAGATTGTATTCCGTGCCTCCAATACCCGTTCACCCAGGGACGCATCCTCTAGAACTTCCGCCCCAATCACTGACCTCCCCACCACAGCTCCACTCTCCACTACCTCCACACATAACCTCTTCGATGTCCCCCCAAACTTCCCCAAATCCAGCCGCACGTTCCCATCCTCATTCCTCTTCATTGGTGCCAGGTTTGCATTTCGAAACTGTCCCGCCGCCTCCGTAAACCCAAACTTGACCCCCAGCGTTTGCTTCTCATTCGGCAACCGACAAATCGCCCAGCCGGCCTCGGAAACCGACAACACCGACTCCCAGTATGTGGCCTCTTTTGTGATTTCCTTCTTGAGGGACTCGGCAGAGGCGCGGGCGGCTTGGTGGACGTGGTCAATGTCCATGAGGGCCAGGCCTAGGCTGACTTGGTGGTCGTGGCGGAGGCGTTCGGTGGTTATGTTGGATTCGTGGAGTTTGGTGGAGCCGAGGGAGCCGATGGGGACCATTTGGTTCAGATTGGGAGAAAGTGTTGTACGGGCTTGGATAGGTTGCTCTTTGGTGAGGAGGAGGGAGAGGAAGTCCAATGTGACTATTGCTGTGTTGTAGGCCGCACTATTAGCACCTTGTTAGTCAGGATTCTTTGGCACAAATTTGTAGTCGACGTAGAGCTCACTTACTCTAGCTGTCTGAGAATCTCTGTCCGCGCAGCAATCGGGTCTTTTTCTTCACTGTCATCCTCGTCCTCTTCCTCGCCGCCGTTGTCCACGTCCATCTCCGGGGAATCGGAACTTTGCGCCTTTTCGGCTACTCGACGGGATATCATCTGCTGGTCGAGTCCCCGGAAGCCCCCGGGAAGTTCACTGTTTGCGCGTGCAATAAATTCTGCCACGGACTTGGGGGCACGATTACTGGATTCTGTAGGCCATGGCCGAAGGCCAAAGGGAACTTGGTCGGCCATCTTGTTGGGCTGTGTTGTGTCTTAGAAAGAAGATGTCGGTAATTCGTGAGAACAACAGAAGATAGGAAACTAGAAGAACTGCAAGATGAAAAATTTATGATGATTATAACAATCTGCGGATGAATTGGCGCATTGCGATCAAGTTCCATCCC
The DNA here is from genome assembly GCA_030294605.1 of Ambrosiella beaveri. Taxonomy (NCBI): domain Eukaryota; kingdom Fungi; phylum Ascomycota; class Sordariomycetes; order Microascales; family Ceratocystidaceae; genus Ambrosiella; species Ambrosiella beaveri. The sequence continues at coordinate 164,252 of JARQWA010000046.1, forward strand.
ACCCCATCAATCATCTCCTCCAATGCGCCTGCGCAGCCCATCACCAACCTTATCGATAAGCCCAGCCCTTCCCCACCGCCAGGTTTCTTTTCTCTTATTGGCCGTTTTCTTCAGCCTTGCAAAGTGGTCAAATCCTTCCCGGTAAAAGCTCCATAACAGCTGCCAGACATTCAAATTTGTGCTGCCAGCAGCTGTTCAACACTCTTGGACCACGTAACTGACAACTCCTCTAATCAGAAAAAAAAGAAAGAAAAAAAAGAAATAGGCCCGTTTTTGCTGGAGGCGGAGTCTACATCAGCGTCATGGGTAGGGAATAGAATATCGTAAGTTGAGGTTCATGGGTTACGGTGTGGAAGCTGAAGACAGTGGTGATGATCTGACCTTTCTACGAGAATAGTCGAAACAAAAAAAAAAAAAAAAACGTTCAACCAGGATACTACACGAGCAAAACAAGCAATTATAATGCTATGCCATCACACCACAAATTTCCCAACCCCGATTGATGGCCTTCGTGATGGCCCTCCAGACTTTTGCCTCGCCGTCACTTCTAAATAAACAATAATTACATTAAGTACTAACCCCTCATTGACCGTCTGTCCTTCGTTTCTGCTTGGGAAGTGGAGGTGCTATCGTTCTTGTGCACGGGTGACCGGCGCGGGAGAGAGTGCGACCGAGCAGGAGGAAGGAATCTGGTAGGAATCGGAGATTGTAAGAGCCCAGACAATGGTTACCGACCAGTATTATATTTGGTGACGGCACCGAGCTTTTTTTTATCTTGTCTTTTGAGGAGGGGCAACGGGCGTCTGACGTCAGAAGAATTGGTGTATGTTAGGTGGTCGGCTGGGTGGAGCGGGATGAGATATGCAACAAAGTAAATAAAGTATACAAATATAGGTTCTATCATGGTTATACAACAAGGGGCCGGTGCATTCATCTTAAAGTGCTCAGTTTCCGCAGATGCGTTGGCGAGGCGGGCGGGGAAACGGATGGCCGCAGTGGCCAAGGAGAGGTCAAGCATCTGTATACATGCTGTGGGATGACACTGCAACGCAAATCTGTATCCACACATGTATTTTTTTTTTCATCATTCATAAATGAAAGGTGCTTACTTGCTACATGTAACATCATGATTGCCCATGGTTACCAGCTAAGTTTGCGAGCCGGGCCGCGGTGGTTTGCTCGGGGGGATGGAAGTTGATGAGGGCGCAAAGAGAGAAACAGGACCGATTTGGCCAGTTAAAGTGAATACAGAGAAAATATGAAAAAGAATAAAAAAATAAAAAAGCAGGAGACCGGAAGAGAGCGACTGATTTAATTGAGATACCTGACACCGGAAAACATGGACATTGTGTAGACCAAAAACATGGCATCATATTGCTCATACGATCATGGTGAGCCGGGGCCTACCGAGTGGACAAACGTTAATTCCTGACCTTTAGTGGCTAGAGCCACAGTAATGTCGATTCAGCAAACCCGATATGCCGGGACCTATGAGCTGAGCCGCACATGATCTTCCCTGGTCAAATTCACTAACGGTCACTCACGCCACCAATGATTGTCATCACAGCGCCGACTCATTGTCATGGCTTTTTTTTATATTTTTTGTCTGGTTTGTCTTTCGACTGGGGTGGACGCATTTTGCGGCTCTTACGGGCGTCCAGGGACGAGCATATGAAGTGACGTGAGCACAACGGTGTGCAGGAATCGAATCGCCCTCGATCCACATAGGCTGCCGAGTCACCCACCAACATTGTCATAACACCTTTTTCTCTAGAATCGCCTTGGTTGTCAATACATACCTGCAATATTCCGTTTTCCGAATTTCGTGCATTTCTCAGTCGTCACCGCCTCAAACCAAGGTGCAAAAGAAGAGCTGGCAACCTCCCCCACTATCGCGAACCCTGATGTCGTATAATTCCAACCCCTGGAAAAACCTCTGACCCACTTTTGACCCACAAAAATCTCCAGGTCCAAAAAAGCGCTTACACCTTCCTCCACGGAGATTTTTAAATTTTTAAATTTTTATTATTTTTATTCTGTTGTTGTAAGAAAGAAGACGGCAAGGGTCGCTGCCCCGCTCCGACCAATCAGTGAGATTGGCTTGCACTGGGGAGCCCCTAGTTGGTAGAGGGACTTGGCTCAGCGTCACCACCAAAGGATTGGGTGGGAAGTATAGGATTGGGCCGAGAGGGGAGCTCCGTGAGAACTTGAGACGTTATGCTTGAAGCTGGTAATGAAGGCCCCGCGACGCTTAGACGATAAGATAAGAGAGGCTGCATGCCGCTTAGGAACAGAGCAATTGGTTCACTAGGGATAAGCAAATTGAATTGCCCCTCTCTCGCCTCCAACTTCCAGGACCAGAACACTGAAGCAACTAGCAAACTAGCAATTGCTTCATGACTATCGTTTTATCTAACCATTCGAGTTTTACCCCTCAAAATCATCGTCTTCACCAAATTTGCTTCACTAGTGGCTTGCCACCGCAATCCGTAGTCCGTTAGATATAGATATCCCGCATATTAACCATATCCCGTCTAAAAAGCTCTACCACTGCTACCACCATCACCTGCTTTTCCATGCTGCCACACCTCACGCCAAAAACATCAATCAACCAGACCCGGCTTTTCTCTTCACGCCATTCCTTCACTCTGACCTCATAGCTTCCCTGTTCGTTATCTGGCTGATTACCCCTTCTGTCCTGTGCTTTTTTTTTTTTGCTACCCTGCTCTTACTCTCACGTAGTTTCACACCTGCCATCTTGGCATCATCACCGCTTTCAGTGAAATCCGCTTCGCTTCTTACAACCCCATCCAAGGATCACACAGGGCATCAATCCGCCTGCAGCAGCCCCCACCCCCAGCTCACCTCATCGTTGATACCCACTATAACCACTGAGCTTACAGCGCTCTTTTCCACTTTTGAAAGTCGCCTCAGGTTGTCGAATCAAGACACGGCTGCCATTTCTCCTCAGTAGGAAAATTCCTATATTAGTAGTTGCTCTATTTTTTTCTTCTGCCAGCTCACTTCCGGGAGCTCTCTTTTGCTTCTCTGTTCTTTTCTTTCTCCCGTCTGTCCGCAAAATTAGCTAGTCGTCCCTCCCCCCTCGACAGCTTACTCTGACTTCGCTCCAACTTCACCTCCGTTATCAACAGGGTTACGGAATTGATCTCATTCTTATCCTATCATTATCACAAACTCCGTCCGGCTCCGATCCCGACGGCGTTCTTGTAATTGTCTTGTCTACGTTTTTTGACCGAACTTGTGCAACAGCTATATTATACAGCAACATACTTTTTGGACTGTCTTTTGGCCGGTACCTCGCCAAAACACGCCATCACTTCACTCTTAAACAGCCTATAAACCCGCCTCTCCTGGTGTAGTTCGGAGAGGTGACATGCCGCGGAACCCACAGAAGCTGCTTCTCCGGCCGCTTGAAATACTATTTCTACCGTTCCGGTCTATCCTCCGGAGTCTTTTCCAACGCCTGCTCGTCTACTTCCCCCGCAGCCAGATCCTTTCTGCCTTTACTTCGCCCGCCTCGACTTCCAGATCTGCCAACATGACCGACGCCCCGAAGAAAAAGATCGCCGTCATGACCTCGGGAGGTGACTCCCAGGGTATGAATGGTGTTGTCCGTGCTGTTGTGCGCATGGCCATCTACATGGGCTGCGACGCCTTCTGTGTCTACGAAGGTTACGAGGGTCTTGTCCAGGGCGGTGACTTCATCAAGAAGATGGACTGGGATGGTGTCCGTGGTTGGCTTTCCGAGGGTGGTACTCTGATCGGTACTGCCCGCTGCATGGCCTTCTACGAGCGCCCCGGTCGTCTGACCGCAGCCAAGAACATGGTTCTCAACGGCATTGACGCCCTGATCATCTGTGGTGGTGACGGTTCGCTGACTGGTGCTGACCGTTTCCGTGCCGAGTGGCCTTCGCTGATTGATGAGCTTGTCTCTACTGGTGAGCTGACCGCCGACCAGGTTAAGCCCTATCGCCATCTTAACATTGTAGGTCTTGTCGGTTCCATTGATAACGACATGTCCGGTACTGACGCCACCATTGGCTGCTACTCTGCCCTCGCCCGTATCTGTGAGATGGTCGACTATATTGAAGCCACTGCCTACTCCCACTCACGTGCCTTCGTTATTGAGGTTATGGGTCGCCACTGCGGTTGGCTGGCTCTGATGGCCGGTGTTGCCACTGGTTCCGATTTCCTCTTCATTCCCGAGCGTCCCACCGAGGATGATTGGCGCGGCGCCATGACTGCTACCATCAAGCGCCACCGTGCTCTCGGAAAGCGCAAGACCATCGTTATCATCGCTGAGGGCGCTCACGACAGCAACGGTGCCAAGATCACCCCCGAGATGGTCAAGGACCTGCTCGCCGACAAGCAGGGTCTTGCTCTTGACACCCGCATTACCACCTTGGGTCACGTCCAGCGTGGTGGTACTGCCGTTGCCTACGACCGTATGCTCGCCACTCTCCAAGGTGTCGAGGCCGTCAAGGCTGTTCTCGAAGCTACCCCCGAAACCCTCACCTGCTTCATTACCATCAACGAGAATAAGATTGTCCGCAAGCCCCTTGTGCAGGCTGTCATCAACACCAAGGCTGTGGCTAAGGCTATTGAAGCCAAGGACTTTGAGGGCGCAATGGCGCTGCGTGACACCGAGTTCTCTGACCAGTACCACTCCTACCTCATGACCACCAATGTCCACGCTGATGAGCACGACCTTGTGCCTGTTGAAAAGGTAAGATAAAGTCGAGTTCTATATCTCGAGTTGTACAACATCATAGCTAACGATTAACTCTACGCAATAGAGAATGAAAATTGGTTTCATCAATGTTGGTGCCCCCGCTGGCGGCATGAACGCCGCTATCCGTGCTGGTGTCGCCTACTGCCTGTCCCGTGGCCACGAGCCCATTGCCATTCACAACGGTTTCGCTGGCTTCACCCGCCACCACGATGACAAGCCTCTTGGTGCCGTCCGTCCCTTTGACTGGCTCGACGTCGACAGCTGGGCTTCCAAGGGTGGTTCCGAGATTGGTACCAACCGTGAGCTTCCTGAGGAGTCTGGTATGGAGAAAGTTGCCGAGCTCATTGAGCTGTACAAATTTGACGCTCTGTTCCTTGTTGGTGGTTTCGAGGCTTTCCACGCCGTTACTCAACTGCGCAAGGCCCGTGACGAGTACCCCTCACTGTGCATCCCTATGGTCATCCTTCCCGCCACAATTTCCAATAACGTCCCCGGTACCGAGTTCTCTCTAGGTTCCGATACTTGTTTGAACGAGCTTGTCAATTACTGCGACAAGATCAAGCAATCGGCATCTGCCGCTCGTCGCCGTGTCTTCGTCATTGAGACCCAGGGTGGTCACTCCGGCTACATTGTCACCCTTGCGGGTCTTGCTGTCGGTGCCGCCGCCGTCTACACCCCCGAAGAGGGTATCTCTCTGGACATGCTGGCGACTGACGTCAAGCACATGAAGGAGGTGTTCCGTCATGATAACGGCAAGTCTCGTGCTGGTCGCCTTATTCTTATCAACGAGAAGGCTTCCCGTGTCTACAACGCCAAGATGATTGCGGACATCATGCGTGACGAGGCCCACGACCGCTTTGAGTCTCGTGACTCTATTCCCGGCCACGTGCAGCAGGGTGGTGTTCCCTCTCCCATGGACCGCTGCCGCGCCGTCCGCCTGGCCATCAAGTGCATCCAGCACCTTGAAGTGGTCGGTTGTCGGGCACAGAACAAGGTCAAGCATGACCCTCTGACGACGTGTGTAATTGGCATCAAGGGCGCCAACGTTGTCTTCTCCCCTATTGAGGATCTGGAGAACGAGGAGACCGATTGGGCCAACCGCCGTCCTATCACCGCCCACTGGACGGATCTGAAGGATATTGTCGATATCCTTGCGGGCCGCCCGGCGTACCTCAAGCCCGAGAAAGGTCTCAGTGGTCTCTTAGCCAAGGATTCCAAGCGTGGCATCATCTCCGCGGATACGCGGTCTCTGCATTCCAACTAGGAGGATGGAAAAGGGAATGATGAATCGACAACGAGGCATTCAAAGAGACTGTGGGTGCGACGATGATGATATGGTTATTTCACAGATGATGTTTTTGAGTGCTGAGGAGCCATGTTTCCGTTCCTCGCACACGTTTTTTTTCTTCGTTTTGTGCTGTTACGGCTGTTCAGTTGTTCTCGTTTGGCCATGATGTTTTTTTCTTGCTTCTTTATGTTTTCTGTTCAACAAGTTCGGGATGGGTATGGTGATATAGTTCGCCTGACTGGGGTTGGACTCTGTATATTAGGAAAGGTGGGAATATTACGGTTCATATGGTTTCTTTCGAGGTGTTGACGATGGTTGATAATGATGAAAACGATGGTAAAATGGGGTGCTGACTGGACACTTGTTGGTGACGGTTGATAGGTGTGGCGGTTATCGATTGACAACCGGTACAGAAGTAGTATCAATTAATAACATTATATTTTGAGACTGTTGGCTCTTATGTTTTGTTTTTCTATAGTGAATCAGTTAATAAGGGTTTGTATAAACTGGGGTTATACAGAAAAATGGGGAAACCTTGCAATATTGAATTCTAGTTCAGGTCACCCATGAAAATTTTGAAAATCCTGTGTGCAGGCACGTGGGATCTACCAGGATTATCAGACCAAGATCACAAATCCTCATCTTATCGCTGTTCAAATATTTACTGTGTATATATTTGAGTTTGTTTGTTCCCTTGTCACCAGTGTCTCAATAATTAGCCAATGGAGCATATATGTGTTACAGTGTAATTTTAATGCCATGGGGATTCCCAGATGAGGTCCTGATGTATTGTTGAAGAGGCGAACAAGCGGGTGATGGGCTTGATTAGGAAGGGGGTTGTGTGAGCAGTTTGATATGTATTTACTTGGATAGATAGGAAATTGAGGGGTTGATTGAAGGCGGATTGACTGGGCTTATCAGGGGTCGATGCATGGAAAGGTGGGGTGAATATGTGAATGTGTGTTTGTGTAGTGGGAAGAGAAGGGAAGGAAAGGATTAGGATCTTTTTTGATGGTGAGGCAGGTGGGAATTTGTCAAAGTTGAGGTTGATGATGAGCAATAGCGAATTAAACTTGTATACTTTCAGTCCCCTTCAGCTGCGCCCGAGCTGCATCGGAACTGAGTGTTATTTACTTTTCTAGTCTTGTTGAGGATTTAGTCTCCTGCCTTTCAACCCTTCTCCAAATTTCAACACCACAGATATTCCCTACCACGATCTAAAGAGACCATCCTCATTGGTTCGATGGGCCAACGATAAAGGTCGCAGTTTGATCCCGGAAGGAGCAGGGGCTCCCCCTGGGTGGTGCGTACATTCCAGTTCTGGAATGGGACGTCATTGGGGGTGGGGTAGATGGGACATATGTACACAGGTTGGGCTGTGTGATAACGGGAAGTTGCAGAAAAAAAAAGAAAGGGGAAGAAGAGGAAGAGACAGAAAGCGAAAGGAAAGAACGAGAAAGAAAGAAGGAAAGGAGGGTGGTGATCGATGGCGGTATTAGGAATTGGAATTGGACGATAGCCATCACTTTGACTTTTGCCTTATATGACGTTTTTTAGAGTTATTTTTAGCCTCAACTCAATTACAAAAAAATTCTTGATGCCGAGACTAATACCCACTAAAGACAGCATCCACATAATAAATATTCACAAAACTCTAACACTCCAAGCCTCCAAACCAAATCCCCGTCACCGACATCAACTCCGTGCCCTTATCCATTCAGCTGATAGGCCGCACACATCTGCACACCCACCACAGCATTGATTAATTCTCAGCACCCGACGCTCGAAACAATCGAAGACGCAACTGCTACTGATATACTGCATTTATATGCGCAAAGTCAACAAGCCATCGGAAGCCAAATGGCTTATCTCGGCCTGGCCCGTGCCTTCTGCCCTCCACCCCCATGATGAAAGAAAGTCCTTTGTCCTTCAGCCTGACTCGCTGATCTGGTGGGCGGTTTCCTGGTGCATAACAAGATGCCCATTTGCATCTATCGGTCCGGGGTCCCTTATGGTGTCGTGGATTTGATCTATATAAGTCCCAGTTCACCGGCTGATATTCTACGTTTGTCGATCTTCCTCTTTTTTTTTTCTTTCCCGAAAGAAAGAATAATTGGATCTTCTGCAACAAGTTCCGGGTAATCTTCTTTTGCTTTGATCTTTTTGGATCTCATCGTTCTGTCGTTTGCGAAAGACCAAGATCCAAAAAAAAATGAAGACTGTTGCGCTGAGAGCTTTGGCAGTTGCCGCGGCCGGTGTTGCGACTGAGGATGTGCTGTACTCGCAGAGATACCACAAGCGTGGTATTGACGCTGCGGGTAACTACAATATGTGTAAGTTTTTTTTGATGGGTGGCTCTTGCCAATTAAAGATGGTCATGTGATTTGGTGAAATATCCGACTTCCCACATAATCATAAAATTGAAACTCGATATTCGATTTAATTTATTAACCAACAAACTCAGCCTTCTTCCACATAAACGATGTCCACGCCCACCTTGACGTCTTCTCCTCCTCGGGAACCGACTGCACCGACCCCTCCAAGGGCTGCTACGGCGGCTATGCCCACATTAAGTATGTCATTGACGACCTTCGCCCTCAGTACAGCGACTCCCTATTCCTCAACGCCGGTGATGAATTCCAGGGCACCATGTTCTACACCTACTACAAAGGCGAGAAGATTGCCGAGACGTTGAATCAGCTGGGCTTCGACGGCATGACGCTGGGCAACCACGAGTTTGACGGTGGCGATGACGAGCTGGGGGACTTTCTGAAGAACCTGACGTTCCCCATTATCTCGGCTAACATTGTGTCGGATAACAAGAAGCTGAACTCGACGATTAAGCCGTATCATATCTATGAGAAGCAGCAGATTGCCGTTATTGGCTGCACTACCGAGACGGTGCCCAACATTTCTTCGCCCGGCACCGGCACCGAGTTCCTCGATGTTGTCTCGACCGTTCAGGCGACTATTGACCACATCAAGGCGACCACCAGTATCACCCGAATTGTCGCTCTGACCCACATTGGCTATGACCAGGACCAGGAACTTGCCCAGAAGACGTCGGGTCTTTCCCTGATTATGGGTGGCCACTCGCACACGCTTATCGGCGACATGCCGGGTGCTGCCGGGCTGTACCCCACTATTGAGACAAACCTAGACGGCGATGAGGTTTTCGTGGTCACCGCGTATAGATGGGGCGAGTACTTGGGGTACATTGATGTTACCTTTGATGACGCCGGCAAGGTCCTTGCGTACCACGGGGCTCCAATCCACATTGACAACACCACCGGGTATGATACCGATTTGCAGACGCAGATTGACGCTTGGAGAGTCCCCTTCGAGGCCTATGCTGCCGAGGTTGTTGGGTACAGCAATGTCAAGCTTGACCAGTCGCTTTGCCAGACGCAAGAGTGTGTCATGGGCGACTTGATCACCGACGCAATGCTGGAATACCGTTTGGGGCTCCTGTCGGACTCCACGGATGAGGACAACTACTTTGCGTTGATCAATGCTGGTGGTATTCGGGCCACGATTGACCAGGGCAACATTACCCGTGGCGAAGTCCTGACTACGTTCCCATTTGGTAACGCTGTTGTTGACGTCACCTTTGACGGTGCCACGCTCAAGAAGATCTTCCAAGGCGCCGTGGCCAAGTATTCTATTATTGAGGATATCGCCATGAGCTCCTTCTTCCAGGTTTCCTCCAGCGTCAAGGTTGCGTATAACCCCAGTCTGCCTGTTGGCAGCCAGGTGATCTCCTTGACCATCAACGACAAGGAAATTTCCAATGACAAGACCTATCACATTGTCACTCTTGACTTCGTCGCCACAGGCGGTGACAAAATTATCCCCGCCACCACCGACTTTGTCACTTTGGACACTCTGGATGCCGTGCTGATTGACTACCTGGCTAATCACTCGCCTGTCAACGCCGCCATCTCAGGACGCATCACAAAGACATCGGCCATTGGCTCCAACTTTACCACTACTGCCGTCGGTTCAGGCGTCTCATCGACTATTTCCGCCACCGCGGGGACCACCGGGATCTGTGCTAACTCGACCGCTGCCGCCATCACTGCTATTGCTACCGGTGCCGGATCTGTCGGGACAACTTTGGCTACTATTCCAACAACCACGGCCGCTGTTGATGCCTCGGAGGACGATGATGAAGAGGATGAGGACTGTGAGGTTACTTCGGTTTCTACTGATACCAACGAGACAGCTGCTGTGACTTTCAAGGCTACCGGGGCTTCTTCTGCTGCCATCCCCTTCGTATCTGGCACTGCTGGCTCTGATCTCACCATCTCCACCATCTTCTCCACCAAGGTGTACACCGTAACTTCTTGTGCCCTTACTGTTACTGCGTGCCCCGCGCATTCGACCGTTGCCATTACTGAGACTATCGCTGTTAGCACTACTGTTTGCCCTGTGTCCGAGGTTTCGGCTACTGCCACTCCTGTGAAGCTGTCGACCAAGGCTCCCATTATCGCCAGTGCCACCACTGAAGGCTCAGTCCCTGCTTCTTCGGTTGCCCTTTCCACCAAGGCGCCAATCCCTGTCTTCACCTCCAAGGTTTCTGAGGCTGCTTCCTCGTCTTCCCCTATCAATGTCATCGGCCTCACCTTTACCGATGCCTCTTCCACTTCTGTGGCTACCTCTGCTTACATTCCCTCTCCCAAGCCCTACGGGACCGCCGCGGGTACTGGCGTGGCGACCGTTTCCAAGAACGGAAGCGTCACGGTTGCCAGTGTTCCGGCTACTTTCTTGTCGGTTGACACGAGCAGAAAGAGTGTTGCTAGTAGCACGATTGGTACTGCTGCGGCTACCGGATCGACTGAGGTGCCGGTGACGGCTGGAGATGTCAAGGTTGGTGTTTCGTTGGTGGCGGCGTTGGTGGCTGGTGTTCTGGCTTTGTAATAAGAAGCAAGCCGCAATGGTATTAGCGAGAATATAGTGGGATGAAAAAGGTGGAGAGTTAATAGTCGTTATATTAATCAAGATTTTCAAGTGTTAAACAACTGTTGCCACTACCTGTTTTGATGCTTTGTGTAACAGTGACCATGACCACTATCCTTCCAGCCCTCAAATCCTGGCCTCCTCAGTCTTGACCCCTTCAACCTGCTTGCTCTTCTCTTCCTCCTCCTTTAAAAACCCTTCCACCCCCTTCCCCGGCTCACTAAATCTCAAAAACTTGGTATGTCTCCCCAACGCCACGGCCGCCCCCCTCTTCCCATCCGCCCCCACCTTCCAAATCCCCACACTCGTAAACGCTAAATTCCCCCCCACCCTCTCCACCTTCCCCTCAATCTCCACCACCGTTCCCTCCCGGCACCCCTCGAGATAACTCACGTTGATATCGACACTGGGGCCCGTTGCCCACCGGAGGTCCCAGGCCGCAATTGCCAGGCCGCCGGCCCAGTCGACGATGGTGGCGGAGACGGAGCCGTGGAGAGAACGCGAGTTGTTGAGGTGGGTGGGGGTTATGGGAAGGCGGGCGAGGAAGTGGCCGCGAGAGGCGTGGGTGAAGTGGATAGTGGAGAGGTGGGTGGCATAGATGGGGGAGGCGAGGCAGTTGCGGGTGTGGTAGGTTTGGAGGTGGGAGATGGTGATGGGGCAGCTGGGGGCGAAGGGGTCAGCCATTTTTTGGGGGGTTTAGTGGATTAAGGTGTGAGGTTGGATGAGAATTATGGGATGGATACAGAGAAGGAAAAGTGAGAAAGAGATAGAGAGTATATAGACTTTTGGTGTTTTTGATTTGGTGAAAGTGAAACATTTGGATGACATCGGTGGTTCGATTCCGAGGGCCGAATAAAGTGTCGTGGAGGCCGGCAGCCTTCATCCCATTGCATTTAGTCATTGACGTATCATTAACCCCTGACCCTAATTATGACCCCACTATTGGCTACCTCGCATTCAACATCATACACAAAAACAATATTTTAATTTACATAAAAAAGACAACTAAGAATTGTCTACTGACTTACTCGATATTACTATGAGCGATACTAGTTCCTTGTAGATACATAACTAAAACTAGAATTACCGAACTTCATATCACAGAACCACCAAACTCAAAGTTATACACTAAGGTTGGGGCTACAAAGCTTGTGAAACCTTGTTATCTAGCCAGAGACGAAAACAAGACGAGACGGAGGGATCGTATCAGACGATGGAGTTGTTGGGGCGGCAGTATGGAGAGCTTGAGATACGCTTCTGGGAAGAATTAGGTGGGGACAGCTGAAGAAATGCGGTGAATGTAGAAGGGTGACGGGATCAGACGGGGGCGGAGGTGGATCGGAGGGAATAAGTAAGCGGTGATAGAGGTAGGAAGGTTGGAACCATAACTACGATGATGATTGGATACAGAGAGACCCTTTGGCATTTGGAGAGAGGCGAAGAAGACGTAACGGCATGGTGATGGTGGAACTAGAACAGACGAAGCTGGGTGAGACGAGCTTGTCTATAAGAGCGCTTTCCTGAGCACGAAGCTTCATGTCAACATACTTTGACAATCATAACAACAATAAGACACCTCATCACATTCCTCTCTTCTCAGTTGCCCTCATCACAAACAAACCCTTTCACTCTACTTTCTAAACAACCACCACTACAACCATTATCACCATGAAGTTCACCAACCCCATCTTCCTCCTCTTCTTCCTCTCCCTCTCCACCCCCGCCACCACCCAGTCCGTCCAAGCCTGCGACAGCCACGCCCAGACCTGCATCGACCAGGCCATCGAGAAGACCACCAATTGCAAAGTCGGCGACTGGCTCTGTGGCTGCAAGCACATTGACACGATTCAGGATGCTGCGCAGGCGTGTGGCTGATGCGTGCGGCTGATGCGTGTGAGAGGTTGAGTGGGGCGTTGGGGGCAGCAAGTGAGGCGAGGGAGATTTGCCGGAATATGCGAGGGATACCGGAGATTTGAGATAATTTGATTTTAGGGTGTGGATATGGAGAATACATCTTTACGTCTTCTAACTGCTGTACATGGAGTGAGATCATGGCTTGAGTGATTGTTGAGTGTGCTGTGCTTTTCGTTATGTCGAATACTCAAAGCTGATGTTCTTCATCTCGTAACCTTAATGCCCATCGATACCCTCTCAGAAGCCGGAACTACGACCAGACAAACTTCAGCTTATTTTTTACCAGTATAACCAAACAGTAGCCCTGCGAAGCAGCTTGTCACCAACAGCAGACACGTGCTGTCTTACCGAATTCCCGATCAGCATCGATCGAAGAGGTTTGACAAGTACAGAAAAAAGCCTCCCGCTGTGTGTTGATCGGGACGTCTCTGTCGGCAGATCGAGCGAGGCATGTGCATTACTACGTCCAACTTACCGGCAAAACCCCACCCACCAACCTAACAAGCCTTCACAAACAAAGCAGTCCAGCAAGCCCAATGGAAACCGCCATTGCCAGCTTCCCGATAGCTTTCATCTGATCTCTGGACCTCATTACCACATTCGTCAATTATGTAAGCTGCATCCAGACCCCACTTTTTCCACATACTTTTTTACGTACTATAGATTAGGGTTGGGGTTGCGATACCTCCCGCACATCGTATCCACTGACTATCCGCAAGGGGCCGGTTCCATTAATATGGGGCGCAAACTCGGAGTGTTTTTTTTTATCTTTGTAGCCAGTAAAAATTGTTTGGTAAAGTGGGTGAGTGAGAAGTCTGATAATTTTTGATACAGTCTGTAAAGGACAGATCGCGATTGCAAAGCGGGATGGCCAATCGATCAATGGGGTGGGTGACAAGACACTAAATTGATTATGGCAAATAGAAGTGGGGTCGCTCATTGTGGTTGGTGGAGATGCACTCAACAAAGTACCGGGGTAGTTGCCATGTGATAGTGATTTGTAGTAATTTGCTAGGAACATAAAAATTTCAATCTCTCTTGCATCCTCTATATTTTCATTTTCGTTTATTCTTTTTCTCGTCGTTATCACACCATCAATCCCGGCAAATTTTACCACCCATGCTAAAATTCATTTGACCATGCGTCTTCTCAGGGCAGGTCTCCTCTCGCCTTAACAGGCTTCCTCCCATCGTCATGGCCTCTGGGTCTTTGAGATCATTCTCACCTTCCACTTTGACGATGATAGTCTCCGACTGTGTTCCCTTTGCCGGTTGCTTCGCCTACCGCCTTTCCCACTTGCGGAGTAGGACTTGAGTCAGCCACCTCACCACAGTTGGAAAGAAACTACAATCACACTGTCCGAGAATCAGAACACTTGCATTCATTTCTGCTCTTGATGCCTTGCCCTATTCGCAATCTTGTCTAACAGTTTGACCACGACCGTGTTGTAAGTTTTCGCTCCAGTATTTTGTTGTTTTATTCAGAAATTCAAATGACATTGCTAATACTGTGTGGCACAGGCGAAACAATAAGTTGTTTATCTGCTTCCGGCAACATCATATGGCACTCGTGTCGTTGAAAGTGTGCTCGGGTGCTTTTCTTGATTTTTTTTTTTCAGCTGCCACGGACTCACCTGTTTTTTTTTGTGCTCTGAATTGCCATTCATGCAATGACAAGCAGGCTGGCATTTTCAATTACAAGCGTTGCCAATGGAACTACCCCTGGATGGCGTCATTATATACCAAGCATCCATTTTGCGAACCCAAGTCTACCCATGGCCGCCTTTTGACGTGATGTCCTGTGTTTTCTTGCCCCGGCTATAGGTTAGAATATCTGAGGTCAGAGGGGTATGTCTGACCCCTGTGCCGGCTCTATTAGACTGAACTTTGAAGCTAGGTTGATTCATTAGATCCTGTAATGTTCTGTTTGGGTCGATTTGACACGGGACAAGTTATACCGTCACGGCACTGTGGATCACATGTGGGATATTGTCGATTCTACGGGATCAGTCTACCTGCACACGCCATCTGGCCTTAGATTTTATTGAGGAACTTTGGCATATAATGTAATCTAGACCCCAAACAATCAAGGCCTTTTCCGAAGTTTGTCACTATACCGGAGTCATCTGGTATGATGGCACAGTATGGATGCAACACCGAGTATCATGAAAAGTCCAACGAAGAAGTGTCTTCACCATCCATCTGGTTTCCCGGTGGATTCGGGCATAAAAGACATCATCTGTCATCACATCACTAGGATGAATAGCTTAGCGGTGTGCCTTGCAAGATCATGCTCCGGCATAACAAAGCTGCACTACACTGCCCACCGACTGGCAAAGTGGATCCAGCAGTTGTACTGGAAGGTTCGCACCTCTCATCTGACACTGTAGGATGTAAGATAAACAAACTGGGTAAAAAACATGCTGCATTTAGCTGGTGGCTCTGGTCTGCCTACATATCCTATATTGGCAAAATGCCAGTCAAAGTTCACCTTCGGTCATGTCTGCTCCAGGCCATTCCTGCCGGAAATATCCGTCCTACCGTTGTGGGCGGTAATACCATTTCTTGTTATCTCGATTAAATACAGGCAAGGAAAAGAGAATTTACAATTTCATCAAGGTTCTCTTTCTTCCTGTATGTGGTTATAAATCAGAGGAGCTTTGAAGCTGTCGATTACATACCACGGTAATCAGGGTGGGTTTCTAATGACTGTTGTCTACATCCGTGGGCATGGACTGTGCCGTTTTTGTGACCTGTCGCTGTTGATTGGTCGGTTCTGGCTCTTCCTGTTTTCCTCCTCCAATCGACCACATGGTCTTGATGAGACTACATCCAACGATGACTCCTTTGTGCGTAGAATCATAATGTGGTAACTACACCGGAACCGAGGTAGTGTTTTTGTCCCACCTAACACAGACAGATGTGTTGGGGGAAAAGACACTTTGCTGTCACTAGAATGCTCCGGTAGTTATGCTGAAAGGAGGATCCCGTGTGAACATTCACTGATGGTGCATGTTCTATCTTCTCTGTGGCTCTTCTAGAGTGATCTATTTCCGCTACAGATCGCTTCTTGCAACAAGTGGCACACTATAAAATGTTCCATGCCATCTGAGGCACGTCAACCACCCTGGAACTTTTCTCCATCGTACAACACAGCTCTTCCAGTTCAGAAGACTCATGGCGCACATGCATTCGCACTGGTGTCGTTTCATTCCAATAAATATTGGTCCACGCACCTGTGCTGTTGGCATCCTGCGCATTCTGATGTTCGGATGTATACTGTTTTGTAGGAAAGGTCAAAAAGGAATGATAGTGACCCAGTCAGCTCGACCCAGGTCCTAAGGTCACATTGCCGATTTGACTACCCTTTTTTTCTGATTCCATACTGTGATGAGCAGCAGTGCTTGACTTGACGTCCTATGCACTTGCTGCTTTGTTCCCCGTTTTAGGATTACATCAGGGGGCTTCAAGTTTCTAGGGACGAGTCGCTTGCAAAATTTCTTTCCGGATCTACAAATCTGAAGCGGTAGACATAGTACTGGAGACGGCTATGATGTGGAGTTGCCATAGTGCAGTACCACGGATTCCTGAATACCAAATTTAAAAAAAAATTGGTAGAATCACATGCAGACATTAAGGTCTTTGTGTTCTCCGTAATCTAGGGATTACGTTCGTTTGGCCTTAGTTTTGTCCAGATCCGCGGATCTGTTGCTGTGCCCGCGGACGGTTGAACCAAATAACTTGCATGTATCGGCCGGCCTGGTGTATGGTGGCTGTAATACCATTGTCACTTGGCCGATATGTGGCCTACCCTTTCAGGTTCAACCCTACAGCATACTGTTTCTTGTGTGACCATTGACGACGGGATCTTGGCTATGTTTGGGCTTTTAGCAGACTGGTAGGATACTTCTCGATTAAGGCTTGTAGAACTAGAGATCTGGGGCTGTCTTGCATCACAAGTTATATCAGACCTCTTGGGCAGCTTGGATGCCTGTGATAGTCGTTTGCGCTTCTCCGATCTGCAACATGTCGCTTTCCCCTGACAAGCTCAAGATGTCCGAAACTGATGAGTCGCTGCCCGTTTCGTTGTATCCAGTCCGCCAGAAGAATTTATTTGCGAATTGTATGTCCCTGATATGGCCTAATTTGGCAGACAGCACAGTGCTGACGTCAATCCACAGTATTTGATTGCCAAGGCACAAAAACTCGGAGACCGTAGTGGCATACTGGGACCAGGATCAAAGAAGATGAAGAGAATACCGGGGAATTTTGGAGGCTTATGATAATCCCCTTCTTCCAGCGGGGGGAGGAATATTGTCTGGAATATTACCGAACAAGCTGGTGATGGTCTGGAGCTTCTGCCGGGTAATCAACAATCCGAGAAGCCACTTGCTCGCGAGTCTCGTCACCATTGGAACCCTCCTTGAAGTGCCAGTCAATGTTTTGTTACTCTTCCAAATTCAATAGGAAGTCCGCCATTCATTCTGGCGCCGGCGGCAACATATCGCAAGGTGATGATGCAATGTGCCCCAGAATGGACGCACCCGGGAATCGGCATCCAAACCTAGCAGCTCAAGGATACAGAGCTGTAGAGCTTTAGCCTAGCACTCATGATGCTGAGGGGACGATGGCCTGTGAAGGAGAGCAGTCATCAAGGACTAGCCAACCTTTACCTAGTCCATTGCTCATGGAGCAACTTGCTTTCTCGTCACGAGTCTGTTATTTTAGGTCACTATGTTGCGGGACCATCTGGCACCGGAAAACCTCTTTCATGCACCTGCTGTAGGAAAAGTAGGCTTTGAGGATACCATTCTCAAAATGATGCCCAGTTGCCAATGTTTTGGATATTTTCAACGTGAATTTCTTCAAGCATGAGAACAAACTGCGTCTTAATTGTTTATCTGTGTCTAGCATCCCTAATTCATCCAGATATACATGTCCAAGAGGTCGAAAGTAATACACGATTACCAAACGTTCGCTTAAAGGTTGAATGGGGATACTTCGGAGCCCTGGGGACCAACCCACTGACCAAAGGGCTGCTACTGATGGGCCTTTGGACACATTGGTGGCATACTAACATTTTAAATAATAAAACACTGGCGTCTTGGCTTTCTGTCTCGTTGTTTATCCAAGATATTTTCTTTTACCAACATGTTTCTTGACTCCCATAGGTGGGTTCTCTGGCGTTGCGATGCAATTGTCAATCCAAAACCCTCCTCGGTCTGAACGTTTATACCATTTCGTTATTTTCCCGAACCTAATCTATAAAAAAGTTTTTCGCTTGGTCTATGCCGACCATTTCTTTTTGACCATTTTTTTTTACCAAACCTACCTTCGTCTGCGCCGCCCTGGTCCGTACCGTACCGCTTCACTCCGAGGATCTCCGGTTTCCGGAGACCAAGCGTCTCCTTTCGTCCCGCGGCGGCGCCGGCAGCACCACTTTTCTTTATTTTTTTTCATTCATTCATTTCAGAACCAAAGTATTCGAAAATACCTAACCCCCCCCCCCCCCAAAAAAAAAAAAAAAAAAAAAAAAAAAAAAACTTTAAACAGCATTACAAAATAGCTTGTAAATATCAAGGGATGACTTTGTCCCATGATCTTGCCGCTATATGCCAATGTGGGAGGTAGCGCTTCCTACCCACTGCGTCGCGGAGCTCGGCATCCATTGTTTTCTGCGGAGTGTGCTTGCTCGATGTCGATCTCGTTTTTTTATGGGGTTCTGTATTGACCCGGTTGATCTGATGGTAAGAAGAATGCCTTCGGGACAGCCTGAGAGGCCACTTATTGACGTCTTTATTCGGCTGCTGGCTGGAGGTTTAGGTTTTTTTCCTTTGTGTCAGCTGCGGTGGATTCCCGGTATATTATTGGCGACTGCGATTACTTGGCGGTGTCCATAGAAATCGTCAAGGGCTGTTGGCGAGACGATGGGGCTATTTTTTGTTATTTATTATTATTAGAGGGACCCGGTATATCGCGGGTAGTATCTAGTTTTTTTTAGGATTTCCTTCTATTGAAGAAAAACAGAAGGAAACTGAGAGGAAAGATTCTGCGAAAGGGAGGGCGGAAACAATCCCACGCTGATGGGGAGGGTGACAGAAAGTCACTGATTCCTTGAGGAGGGAGACCCCATCTTATGAAGGGTTAAAGCGGAATACAGCATCGATAGAGAAAACAGAGGCCTTATTATCATTGTCTGGAGGTCCGAGTCGGTTACATAGGCCAGGTCGGATTAGAAGGGCATAAATAAATATATATATCTATACTACGACACTATATGGGCCGGAGATCGCAACTTTGGTGGGTTCTTTTTTTTTTGGAGTAAGAGTGAATGTTGAGAGGTGACTTGGTGTGTCGATACTGGTGGCTAGATACTAAGCTTGCCAAGTTGAAACTTTGTATCAGTGTATTTCTATGTGTTGCGTTCATGGTTGCAAACAACAGTTAATTATTATAGACCCGTCGATACATTCAAGCAATGGTGCCACGCGTCTTTGCCACCTTGATATAACCTCATAATAGACGAAGACACGACGTTCCTGTTAGTTGCTCAAAGAGGTTATTCATTAGGTTGCCACACAATACACCCACATTGTGAGTTACCTCAATATCTTAAGTCTAACCGATAGCGGGCATTAAGAGGGGGCATGGTCTAGTGGTATGACGGATCCTTAGCACTGTTGAAGGCATAGACTTTACGGTTTGGATCAGGTCCGGGGTTCGATTCCCCGTGCCTCCATTTCTGCGTTTCTTTGTTCTTTTCCTTTTTTGTCGCCGATTGGATATGTGTCTTTCCCTCAATATTGTCAGTATATTGCTGAAATCTATCTCCAGAGATCTATTTGCATGATGAACTTGGGCACATATAGATTGACGTGGCCCTTGTGAGATAGATAGTAGACTACTCCTGACAAGCTTCTTGAGAATTATGCAGGCAGCTGTTCAAGAAGCGGTGGGTTTGAATCCTACTAATGACATCACCTTTTTTCTACCATCTCTGCCAGATTTGTTGTATATATTTGATGAATACCATATCTTATCAATATACATTTACTGATGGATCAACGCTGTACCCCCAAACTGGACACCGTAATACATTTATATCTTGATCTAGCTAATTGGCGAAGAGATTTCATATCATAGATTATGTGTCATGTAACTGTAAGAACTCTAGTTAGAGTGACCAGTGCATGGCAAGAGCACAGAAGGAGTTACTGCCACAGCAGGACTGCTGTTACAATAGCACAGTAGTTATATACAGGAAGCCTCTAGATAGCAGACAGAATCTGAAATAGAGTAACTTTAAAAACCTGAAAACCTATGGATTGACATGGAGAGGGCAAATCTTTAGTAGCACACCATTTACACTCTGTGTTGTTCACTGTATAAACCTTGGATGTTCCTCTTTTCTCTCCTCTTTTTTTTTTACTATTTACTATAAACTTAGTTGTAAGGCATCAACATGCTGGTCATCTTTCAAGACTGGGTCTCAAGATCCACTGTTGCAACATGGAGTTCCTCCAAGTACAATAGACTCCATAATATTGAATATCTGACAGTTCCAGCATTTGCAGGACCATGGTAGAGTCAAATGTAGTAATATCTGAATGATTAGTCAGATTTTGCTCTCAATCACATATCTTATAAAGAGAGTTCATCTTCCAAGGAATTCAGAACTGACAATTGTTGTATAGAGAAGGTAAGTGTGACTTCATAAGCGCATTTTGTCTGTCATCAAAGGACACCGGAGATTTATCCGATCTTCCGGATCCAGAATGTATAGACGCGCCAGGGAAGGATTGATCCCCTGTTACATAGTCGTGCATGAATTGGTGTGAATATGATAACATTGTTCTCTAGAAGCCTCAGCTTTCACCTGGCTAAAACGAATCATGTGTGTGTAACATTAACAAGTTTGAAAATATGTCCAACTTTTCAGAATGTCCCACATGATATATTGATGCAGGGTTCTTCTGTTCACATGAAGCAATGGCCAAGATATATATCTAGTTGGATGTATGCACAAACTCTTATGAGGCAACTACTTTCCCAATATCTACATGAACAATGGTATTTGGGGCTATTTCAGGTGCATTTCAGGCTCTTGTGACCATTTCCTTGTTGGTATGGTTTACAAATTTAATTGATTATTGTTTTCCAAAAGAAGAACTTAGGAACACCAGCCCCAGAGCAAACTATGGTCCAGAGATCAATGTTTGACCAATTATATCCCATCTCATCATCCATTGAATGTCATCAACAGATTGTCCATGCAGCTACTTGCAAGTGACATAGGCGGGGAAAGCCATGTTAACATCTGTTGTCTTGAGTGTCCCGGTGGCGGAATTTGTGGCTCATACCCTAAATTTCCATTGCTGTGGGGGTCACTTCACTTGAAAATATTGACAAAGATACAATCAATGCCGAGTTGGGCTCTAGACATGAGTTTGAATACATTCTATCTGGTGGGAAAGCAGAAAATTTCTGGAAGATAATGTATTTGGGGCCTGCTTAATTCCTTTGTGTGAACTGTTTCTAGTAGTATTGGCGTTTTATATTGTATGGCAGCAGCCGTGGCATGTAGTATTCTTATGCAGTGCCCAGTTTACGAGAGGATGCTTCTTCAGAGTGTCACGAGGCTGCTATTAACATAGAAAGGAAAGACACCATGATATAGAATGGAACCCAATACCACTCGGATAGATACATGTGATACCTGCTACAAGCCAGTCGCAACAAGATCGCTTAGGTAAAGACTGGAAACATCAAAAATGTGTATAATCCGACCCGCGAGGGCAGGATTCTGGCCAAATATGGTATATACTCTTACGGCGATGTGGTAAGGGAAGGGCCTTGCATTAGCTAGAGATATGATGAATGCATTGTGGAGTGTCATGTGGCAATTTTGCTAACAAACTTCTTAGCAGAATACTGAATAATGTTAAGTTCTTACTACCAAGGTCCTTTACCCGCTTTCTCATTTACTTCCCCTTTGATGACATTCTCTACAGACTCTAATGGTATAATCATCATACCATCAAACTTTTCTAGACTAGCCTCTCTCTTGAATCAACTTGAATGAGGTTTTGCTGGAGTCCAACATCATACAGCATTGGATATAACTAGTTAAAAAACTTTCATTACAAAACCCAATTTTAGATATTTCAGGCATCCTTACATGGGTCTGGGTATGTCACTTAAGTTACATGCTTGTGCTCCAACCTTGTGAGATCTTGAACCTATTTTTACTCCCATTCTGATCTACTAATAATAAGCATATAAAATGGCTAAAGGTGGGAGTCATTTCCTGGTGCATCCTTTTGTGTTGGATTGCAGTGAAACATATAAACCCCCTTAGTCCTCTTTGATTTTTTTATCTACCCTTTTTATTTTTTGACGTCTTACTAAATTGACGTTTAGTCTGTCAGCTAAAATGTTCTATCATCTTCCAGAGTTACACGAATATTGTGAGTTAGCTATACTCCTACTACTCTTGGAGTTTGTCTGAGAAACAATAACTAACCATCATAATAGCTCACATGTAACCAGGCAATTATCAAATCTTGTCTTTTTTTACTTCTCTCAATTCTTTGCCGGGCCATGTGTGGCGTTTTAACAGCCACATGTGGCACTGTAGGACATAATCAACGACCTGATTAGTCAGGAATAGGTCGATATCTCAACGTCATCACAACTATACGACTGATCCATGTATGGTAATTTTTATTTGCTTTTTTTTTTGGTCTACGGTAAAGGTTCACGGCCCAACTTTGATCATCTGGGGTCGAAACTATGGCTTTATGCAAGTGGCAGTACTTTGTTCCTCCGCTACACCGCTATGTATATCCTGTTAACCACCACCGCTCGTTGTGCATAAATCTGGAATTGCTTTTTACTTTTCGATGAGACTGCACATTCTACCCGACCGAATTTCTGTCGATGAAGATATCGCAAAATCCACATGTCCTGTCACACAAATTAGCGGTGTGATGACAATGTTGAGGCTGATTTTATTGGATAGTCACTCTGCCGCGGGTCTCAATATCACGCGGACCAACGTGTCGGTGAGTGTTCAGTACCTGTGGGCTACAAAAGGACTTTCCGTATTTGAGAGAGCTAGCACGCTAGTAGTGTTGTTGGCCAGGAGATAAAGCGCAGGCTGGGACATAGTGGTTGTTTTTGCGTCCGTCGGTCCAGAGCTGCTGATTAGCTCTCTTGGGCTTGCCCGTTGTTGATGCTGCACCCAGATAGATATCAGTTACCAATCGCTCAATATGCGGTATTGAGAAATGTTGCACACTTGTTCTTTCGCATACCTTGTCTGCATTATCCTTTTGTCCTCACAAGCTGTCGAGCCAGTGTTCTGCTTCGTTTACTGCGCCTTGAGTCTGGCCCTCATTGGGCTAATCTATGCAAGCTGGCCAGGACGGAGTCTCTCGTTGACTGTCCAATCCAAGACGTCCCTCTTGCTTTCCATTCGCCCTGATGTTTCCAGCTCATGCATTCCCCACCCACCATCATCCTCAGTACCCCTAATTGCGTGCTTCAAAGGCAGATGATAAATGTACCGGAATAAGCTACGCTTGGGGTTGCCGCAGCATGATTATTATCAATCGGCAGTTGGGTAGCAGATGGCACGCTTGAGTTTTCTTCTGTGCCCACTCCACTGATCCTGGCTTTTTTTTCAGGTCTCTTTTCTTACCACTGCCACTCCTCATTTGGACACGACACATTTTTTTAATCTTGTGTTTTCAAGTAAATTTTGACATCACAACTTCCTGTCTGGAACGATCGGTTCTTTTCATCTTTTTCTCGTACCTTGTGCTGTCTAAGATCGAGCAATAGTTATTGGATCGAGGGTTCTCCCGTCGTTGACCATCCGATAGCCAAATCTCTTGACCTCCTTCGTCCACCCGATAGTAATTTCTCTACTCAAATCATTCTTCCTCGATGCCCATACCACCATGCAGCCTACCAAGAACTTTCCGGACACCCGGCTTGAAACCCAACCGGAAGTCTCTATTCCCGATCCAGACCTGTATGTCTTTGAAGCCTGGATTTGCCTCTCTTCGATCGACTGGCCTTTCCTAACGTATGATGTATGTACTTAGTCAAAGAGACCACCACCACCGAAGCTCCCCGCCGCAACACTGGTACTCTCCACGGCTTTCTCGATGCTGATCGGCTGGTTGATCCGACATCCCAATCGAGAATATCTGGACCCGAATTGCCAGTTGCTTCTCCCGAGAGCGAAAGCATCTCAGAAGACCAGCAATCCCTCATGGCGGCCTCTGAGATACCTCTTGCGTGGCGGTAGCCCATCCAGCTTCCAGGACCCCCGATGATACCCTCGCCTCTCAAGCAGCTAGTTCCCATGGCGCTCCTCTTCCCAGGCTGAAATCCCCCAAACGATTTCGGGGGGATACTAACAACAGTAAGACTGGTAAAGACGGAGTCTCAGGCCGTCATTTGAAACGAGCCAGACTTGATGTTGCACCCAAAGCCCAATCCTCTCTTAGTGGCTCCTCAAATGGCAGACCGGACGCCGTCTCCGCTACATCCCTTACGCAGTCGAACGCCAAACAGGCTGGAAATGCCTCTTTGCATGTTCCGCTGGCATCATTTGATCTACTTGAAAATCACTCGTCAATTGAAACATTGACAGCAGTGGACAGCACTGGGGGTAATCATTCACAGTCTTCCGCGAATCCGCCCGGCCATCCAGCAGATGTTTCACCTACATCCCGACCATCAACATTTCGCCCCAACTGGTCTTACGATACTTACGACGTCCCGCATAACTAGCCTTCAGATACCTTTGCTATCTCCGAGTGGGCGTCTAACCATGCCGAATCTACCAATGCTCCCACCTCCTTCGATCCCCCCCCCCGCCTCGACCTCAACTCCGACTGGCACCACTGCATGGACATCCTCCTTGCCCACGACACACTTGGCCATGACGCCACATCCCAAACCATAATACTTTCCTGAGTAGTCCCCCACTACAGTACGGGGACTCCCTTGGTCATCTTGCGGAACATTGACGTCAATGACCAGATTGACTCTGTGGCCGAGTTTGTCCGGTGGCAGGGCGATGTGATTGGAGATTCCAGTAATCATGGATCAGATGGCAGCTCGGATTTGGGTTGTCAGACTGCCAGTGTCGTTGGGGCTGATGCCTTGGTCCTTGATGACGTGACTAGGTCGGGAGATGGAGGGGCCCCCCTCAGCACATCTTTCTGTGGATCAGACTTCCCCGTTAACTGCCGATGCGAGGACCTCTGACTTGGACAAAGATTATTACCTCGGGTTTGTCAGTTGCGAGCACAAAGATGTTGAAGTCACCGCAAATGCAGGATCCGCTGGACGAGATCCTACTTCTTGGGGGGCGGAAACCTGTAGTCCCCCCCGGGTCGCACCATCACTTTGGGATCATTAATCACCAGGTGCAGCGCTTGTACACCTCAGATTCACAGATGTAAGGGGAAATGTCTCGTGGTGCCCGGAGGGGCTCTGGTGATAATGGCGGTGCGATGAGATTATGAAGTGATGGCGTTGGTTGGTGATTTTCTTGGGATTTCATGTCGCCCGTAGTGATGTTCTGTTTTTCTCGTTTTTTTTTTTTCAGTCATTATTCTATTTTGATACCCCCATATTGGCCATGTTAGTTATGGCTTTTCATCCATTTGTTTATTTTTTTTTTGGTAAAAGTCACTGTCCCATAACATCTCATAGAAGCCACTTTGTTTTTTTGTGCCTATCTCATATATTCACTCATCTTTATATATTGACTTGTGCCCTGATTTATGTCATTTCTTTGTAGCCTTTGATTTGTTTGTTGCTTTTATTTTGGCTTTTGGCATTTTTCCCAAGTTCACATAGAATTTCTGGTTCTGAAATCGTGTTTGTCTTCTGCTGAGGGTCTAGTCTGAGACGATCAACCATTAGGGGATTGTCTACTTACATAAGCCGTATGACGTTATTCCATACATGGACCTTGGTCCCTATCTTTTTTTAAGGTAAACATATGCCAAGGATGAATCCTTGTTTTCTGTGTTCTAGATCTTTGTTGACTAAAGAAGAACAAGTCCAAATCCAAACATGGTGACATCATGTCACGTGCCACATCCGCGATAATGGCTTTGGTAGCTACCTCAAAGAGGAAATGTCATTGACGTCAACTGCTGTTTTTCTTTTGTAGATTGAATATCTAGACACTTTTGAACATGCTTCTATGCTGGTTTTACCGGTTTTGCTTGTGCTTGTTTACGCAAAAAATCACATGTAAGGATTTTTATTGAATCTAGCCATTGGTGATCCTTGTCGCAAAGATCACGGGATAGCGACAGTGTTATGAATTAAGGCTGATATTGAAACTTTATATGTATAATCTGGTTGTTGCAAAGTGACAGACAACCTGAGATCTAGCCCTCTGAAAATATATTTGAAGCTATATTTCACAAGCCAGCATGTGCATGCAAATCAGGGCAATCACATCACATACCCTCTTCCTTGTACCAAAGAATGCAAGTTCGGCTGCTAGGCACCACAATAGATGGTACTTTTGGAGATATAGATACGTTTATTTTCAGAAGCAGGTGGTCTGTAGAATTACCACTTAGCAAAACATCAAAACATCACCTCAAATTCATCGACTATACCTTAAAAACATCGGTACAGTCATGCAAGGAAAAGCATGGCTGATCTGGTTATTGCATTCAAGCTTAAGCTTGGCAGGAATACTGCTACTACATGGCAATATGCCAGCCAGATATTGACACACCAAACTGACATCTCTGACGTCTCGGGCAAGACTGGCAACCGGCCTCGACTTCACTTGGTTGTTGCATTGCTGGTTTATGTTGGCCACTGCAGCAGCTAGGAGATAGTTATCTCTTGAAAGTCAGCTTCGTATTTGAGGGGCGTGAATGAGAGACCTCTGATTTTACTTTGGATAGCAATGTGGCCCAGTTAGATCAATGAAATTTGAAGGGTCACTTCAACACACCAATAGGCAGCCAACTTTATCTTGATCAGAAACTCATGACTGATCTCTTGTGTGCCGTTATATTGACGTTGTTGGACCAATCATGATCAAGAAAGAGTATGTTCACGGAAGTTATCGAAAATGCATACACGAAGTAAATATCTCACCGCACCTGGACCACGACGAGGCCTTGTAGATCACGCTTGTGTGCTTCAAGAAACATCAGTAACGAACAAGGAATGACTGTACACCAATAGGCTTTCGGCTATCGAGTCAGCCCCTATACGTCATCGCCATCGACCATGGCGTCGGGTCGTCATGACATTTAAGAGGCGGCCATAGACACGAGTCATCATAAAGACGGTGAAGATCAAATGCCTCTGTTGCTTCCCAATGGGGGCCTCCCGTGAATGACGATGATCACCACGCCAAATTGTTTGGGCACCGACATGCGGTTAGGCTAGTATATTGAAGTGTTGATTTAGTCGGGAAGACTCTCTGCGCCACAACGCACGACTATATATATGACGATGGCTTCTTAATCGTAGGACATCATCTTCTCTGCACCACACTCATCGTCTTATCCTTTGTTGAACCAAACACACCATATCTCGTAAATAAGCACCATGTCTCACCGTACTCAATCTCCCCACCGCAGTAAGTCCATCTCAACAAGAAGCGACAACATCACGTGGCACACACTAACCATGACATAGCACCTCTTTCATACCCCGTCTACCTCTCCGCTACGGATACGTACCACACAGTCGACGAATCTCCCGACACCGACAACCCAGGCATACAAGACTCTGTCCTACTATTTCAAGCAGAATCTCCCCCCCTCCCCCCCC